>CAJVPL010000767.1:0-20413 GCA_910591945.1 Ambispora gerdemannii | reverse complement strand
AAATTTAATAAACGTAAAAATAAAAACACTTTAGTTATCACTATGTAAACTTTTAATTCTTACTAAATACCATAAATAGTGCTTATAAGTAAAGTTGTAGCTTATATTTAGAGCTACAAATCAGTATATAATACTATATACCGATCTTTAATTGAACTCGAACCAGACTCGAACTCGTATAACAGTTCAGTTCAAGTTCAGTTCGAACTTCAAACCTTTCTTGAACTCAAGCCAAAGTCCAGTTTGGTTCAGTTCATAGGAACACTAACCAGTACAATTAAAAGAACAACTTGAAAAGACTTTGAGAAGACAAATGAGTAATGGTGAAATATTGAAACAATATCATAAAGTTGAACAACTATTAGTTAATATTTCAATATAATGTTAAAGACAATTATCAGTGATTAAAAAAAAGATTAATAGAGAACTTAAACTTCAATCTTATAACTGTTACTATATGATTACTAAAAGAACTTATCAGATATTTTCTTTCAAAGAAAAAATAGATCAAAAGAATTTTGATTTAGAATTAATATTAACAAAAATATATTAAATGAAAAATTGAGAAATCAAGAACTTTATACAATAATTTTGCAGAAGCTTAATCTTTTCAAAAAGAATACAAATATTATAATTATATTATAAAAATCTTTAATTTCATAATTTGTAATATTTTACAAAATTATGAGAATTATGTAAATATTTCATAATTTTATTATATATTATTAATTATTATATTTATATACTTTTATTTTTCTACTTTGTACTCTTATACTTTTTATATTTTTTATACTTTTATATTTATACTTTTTATATTTATATTTTTTTATACTTTTTATACTTTCATATATTTATACTTTTTATACTTTTATATATTTATATTTTTATACTTTTATACTTATTTATCCCAAGTAGATATAACTTAACCAATTAAAACTCTTCGAGATTTATATTTTTTCTTCTTTATTTTTCTAATTTTCATATTTAGTAAATTAGAATTCTATTTTTAGTTAATATAATTATTTTTTATATCTTTTTTTTGTTTTTAATATTATATTTGTATTTTGTGAAAAATATATAAATATAAGTTATAGTTGAACTCTAACTTAATATATCAGAACTTGAGAATAAATAACATAATAGAATCAATACTCTTTAATACTAAAATAATTCATCTTCCTCTCTCAATTGTACACTTCAAATCTTATGAACA
The DNA here is from genome assembly GCA_910591945.1 of Ambispora gerdemannii. Lineage (NCBI taxonomy): Eukaryota > Fungi > Glomeromycota > Glomeromycetes > Archaeosporales > Ambisporaceae > Ambispora > Ambispora gerdemannii. The sequence continues at coordinate 19,200 of CAJVPL010000767.1, read as the reverse complement.
AATAGCTTTGAAACTATATTAAACTAATCAAAATGTTGATATTGAATTATTAAATTGATATTTTGTTATAAACTAGTTTTTTGACATTTTTATTATAATCGAATTATTTGAAATTTCTCAACTAAAAATATTATAATCTCTTTTTTGTGAAAAGAATGAAGTAAAAGAGTTTTTGTTACTTTTGTTATTTTTGTTAATTAGTAAATTTATTTATCAATTTAATTAAATAATTTATAAATTAATTAGTTAGTACAGTTAATCAGAACACTATATTTAATTGAAATCTTATTACTTTATCTTTTTTTCTTTTCAAACTATAACAATTTTAATAAAAATTATATAGAACTTAGATATTATTTTTATATTATTTTTATAATTGTTTAATTTCCTCTTTCAACTCTTGTTTGTATTTATTAGCTAATTATTCAATTAGTGAAAAATGTATAATATTATAAATAAGTATAATTATAAAAAGATTTGACTATAATTCAAAAAAAGAATAAAATACAGAAAAAATAAAATTATAGAGTTTTAATTATGTATAGTATTCTCATTAACTATACTAACTAACAAGATATTTTAATTAATTAATTTATTATTTTTTAATTTTCTGTATTAATATAAATATATTCTAAAAGCTAAACAAATAACAAAAATAATGAAAACTTTTTTGATTTGTTTTTCTTACAAAAAAGATATTATAATATTTTTGATTAAGAAATTTCAAATATAATTAATTTTCTTTAAGTACATGTTTTATAAACGCACAAATTATATAAATTCTTTTTAAATATATAATATAGCTTGGTTCTAATTTATAAGAGCTTTATATATTTTGCTCTTTATAAATATATATCTCTTTAAATATACTTTTTATATTTTTTTTACTATAATCCTAAGAGAGATATACTTAGAGAAGTCTAACTGTAATTTAATATAACAAAAATATCAATTCAATAAATTCAATAACAATATTTTAATTAGCTTAATACAATTCAAAGCTACTTGTTTACAAGTTTTGAAATGTATTATTGAGAAAAAAAGACAAATTATCTAAGTATTTAAAAGATATTTGTTTTATTAATTTATTTTCAAGTTTTAATATATTAAAATTTAATTATAATTTGTATTTATATATTTTTTATAAATATTAATATAATATTAAAAACAAGAAAAGAATATAAAAGATAAATATACTAACTAAAATAGAATTCCAATTTACTAAGAAGAAAAATAAATAAATAAATATATACTTCAAAGTTTTATAATTGATTAAGATACATTTATCAAAGTAAATAAATAAATAAAAATAAATAAATAAAAAAATAGATAATAATAAAATTAGTTAATGATATAAGAATAGAAAATTATAAAAAATAAAAGTAATATAAAATAAAAAAATAGAGATAAAAAATAGAAAAATAAATAAATATAATATAGTCAAATCCTTCTATAGTCACTATTCTTAGGAAAGCAAAATTTGATAATTATAGAGGAAATGTGACTATAGAAAAGTTTTTTTATTATGTTTATATATAAATGGAAAAGCAAAATAAAGTAACTATAGAGAAATTAATAATATATGATATAATTAAAAAGATATTTTTTTCACATGATTTTCATAATTTGTGAAATGTTACAAATTATGAAATTAATAATTTCTATAACATAATTGTAATACTATATTCAATTAAAAGATCAACAAATTTTCAATGATATTTGAAAAATTAAAAACAAATAATCTAAATTAATTAAATAAATGCTCACATAATAACATAATATTAATTAACCTACTAAAATTACATCAACAACTTGAAATTGCTTTTTCAATCTATACTAAGTAAAAAAATCAATTTAACTGAAAAACAATAGCAAAAATTAAATCAATTGTTAGCTAAATATAATGATCTGTTTGATATATTAGATCCTGATAAAACCAATATTATTCAATATAAAATTAATACTAAAGACAATTAATTGATCACATTAAAAAAGAATTCATAAAAAGTGAAATTGACCAGATGTTAAAACAAAATATTATTTCTAGAATTATATTATATATTAATATATAATCAAAGCTTTATATAACAATCTCATCATATAATGAGATTTGGTTATTGCGGATTTTTGACTATAATCAAAAGCAATTATTGAGCATAATCCGAAAAGATTCAGACAATCTATTTCAGGCTGGGCATCCTGTTCAGATAAGTCTTGAGGTTAAACCTTGTCAAGATTTTTTCATTGTTAGCACAACGAGGAACTAGCTTTCCATTCGAGCTTACTGACACACTTTGGGAAAAAATGTTTTTCGTCACTTTCATTAATACTAAAGAAGTATCATGTCAAAATTATATGTGTTGGACTAAAAAACGGCAGGATAAAGATACACGATACATATTCAATACATACAAGAAAGCCTGTTGAGGTTGACATATGCAATGATAGAATCGGGATCCGTTTAATGTGAAATCGGCCGTCCGATTTTTTGACGAAGATATTGGACGTATGATTACTTTCTGCGAAAAAGCATTGCAAGTCCAGCTGACTGTTACCATCTTATGTTGTAGTGAATAACTCTTCTATATAAATAGCAAGGTAATAGCAACAAGGCACATCGTGTGCCATACATAATAATATAAAGACATTAAACCATTGAATCAAAAATGTGTGTAATGGTCAAGTTTTCAAATAAGAAACGAAATACAATATAACGAGTCCTTTTATAAATAAATATATTCTAAGAAACGAAGATTTCTAATGGATCATTTATTGTACAACTGCTGCTTATTAGTAATCTTTATTTATGCTAAGGCTATTAGTTATTTTTGTAATTCTCCCACGACAAATAATTTCCCTAGAGTAGGACCGGCGTATTGATTCAACTGTTTGCAATAATTATTGATCTGTGATGTTATCAATAGACTATCGAGTTTTGAAGGTTCAGGTGGTAATTTGAATAATTTGCTTATGTCTTCTTCAGGAAGTGGCTCCAATCCAGCTGCTTGTCGCGTTTGATTTTCTTGTTTCTTTAGCGCGTAAAGATTAGATTATAAGTTAATACTGAGCTCTCAACCATCCAAGCGATAATCAACATAAAACCAAACATTACCCTTTTCTGCAGATATTGCTGAAGTTTAGACTGCTCACGTGCATAACTTCGTTGCCAAAACGCCAGATTGCTCTGTTCTTGACCGTACTCTTCCACCGCCTCCAACAAGAATTCCAAATTTTTCTCGATATAAGGATCAAGACTCAATTCCAACGTATCGAAATTCGGCGTAAGTGGAACCTCGACCTTATCTTTATCCAAGGCTTTTATCGGCAACGGTTCATACTCGTTTAGAGAATGGAGAAGAGCAGTTACGAGATGCGAGTTTTTGATTGCGATCGGTAGTTCTTCGAATATATTCGAGAATGTGAGTTTTTTTTTTTGTAATGATTCGTTGGTGAATTTTTTTTCTTTTTGTGCTTCCATGAACGACGGAGTGAATCGAAATGCTCGTAGTGATATATTTCCATGAGTTGATCGTGAAACATCTTATATGTAATTATATAGGAAAAATTAATAATTTATAATTAAAAAGTTCGCAAATGCAATTGAATATACATTTATTTTTTTATAGCAAATACCATGGACAATGACTACGCTCTTATTGTTAGTTTTTTGGAAAAAGTATTGAGTTTCAACTAATTTATGTGTCAGAAAAGAGCCAAGGTATGTCGATTGATACCAACCAACTGTATTATGATCAACGTTAATTTCACGTAGACATCTCATCATTTCAACTTGATATTTTGCCCCTATAATCACAGTAAAGCTTTAAGTATATTACATATAGAAATAAATATAAAAACTAAATCAATATAAATACCCTCAAAAGGTTCATTTTCGTCGTCGCTTTTTGAACTCGGGAACGGAAAAGAGCTTGTCACCTCCAATACCTCACTTATATCCAAACCAAGGAGTTGACCGGTAACTGGTGTAGGAAAAGCTTCACGACAATGTTTGATAATTTTCAAGACTACCTATAAAAAATTCTGATAAAAAACCATTCCACGAGATTCATTCAGTAGAAACACCGAAATCTTACCAGACCATCAAGTTGCACGCTTTCGAGTGGAATAGTCCCCTCTATATCTAAAGCAGCTGTAACGTTTAAGTTAGCCAAGCCCTCTTTCGCATTTGTTGTGGGAGCTGTAGAAGCCATTTTTTATCATGAAATAAGGTAAAACAATTTTTTCTTATATTTAATATTAGATCTTCTATAAACACGTGTAATGTTGGCCAAAATTATACAAGAATTACATGATCATTATTATACCAATATTTTAAAATCTATTATGTGCCATATTTAGTCCATGCAAAGGGAGGCGGCAATGTTTTCATAATCTCGGAGCGTGGTCTTTCAACCACAACCAACGAATCTTCTTTTACATAATCCACAAATATCAACGATTGATATTTACGGAACATCTTGAAATTAAGCCGAGAAACTGCATCCCGCAAAATATTCTTAATAGCGCCATGTGAGGATGGTATATCATGATGTTCGCGTATTTTATCGTGTAATAGAGATTTACAAAGAAACACATCAATCTCTTGATCCGGATCACCAACTTCTTTGTTTATATCGACGATACATATGAAATTTGCATTCCATAAGAGTACACTGTCCGGTCGCCCTGGATTGAATGTGCATCCCATAATCTTATCTTTTATTTCGACAAATTTCCGTGGTAGTTTTGTTGAATAGCTTCGTGACCAGTCAGTTAGACTCTCTTTTTCAAGGTCAAACAAATAAAATTCGTTTGAGATTAAGGTGATGAGAAGGATCGATGAATTTGGATTGAAGGTGAGACCATTTTGAAGTGATTTGAATTTTTGAACTTGTGTATAATGCTAACAAATGAATAAATTTATTTAATATAATTTAAATCGAAGAAAAATCCCATTAATCTATGTATACTAAAAATTTATGCTCACCGAGAAATCTCTCAAATCGAAGATATGTATCTTATTCGACAAGTCTCCCGTTGCCAACCATCTACTGTCGTTACTCACGGCGATCGTTGTAATCGTTGACGCCATTTTGGTTGCATGATTGTCAAAACACGCGAGAACATCAAATCTACCTTGATGCCATTTATTCAGTCCAACAACGACCACATACGAATCAACGGTGACCATAATCAGTTTTGAATTATCGGGTGTGAATGAGAGATGATGCGCACCCATCGCAAATTTTCCTGAGTTTTGAGAATAGATTCGGCCAAACTCTTTTATTTTATGGACAATCATGTGTCCGATTGGGTCTTTTTCAATTCTGAATAGCTTCACTTCTTCCACGTCTGTAACAGCGATCCATTGTCCGTCTTCTGAAAGAGCACTCGAGGTTAGATTATAAGTACTCTAATAATTGTAAATGTTCGTGATAATTAATACGAGTTATAGAAAGTTGAATATAAATAAAAGATATTTCCTACCTTTAAAGAAATCTCTAATACCGCCTCTTGTTGTTCAACCAATGGTAATACCGCGACGTCCACCTTTTTCATTTCAGAGGGTCGAGGTGGCGCGGCTACAAATAATTTATTTACAATATTAAATAAAATAGGAAACAAAATTCAGATTATCTACAACCAAAAACAAAAATAGAATCGAAATTAAGTCACCTTTTCCCAGCTTCCATAATTTTATTCCGTTTGACGACCGATGCATTAATAGCTGCTGTGCTTTTGATAATGAAATCAAACCACGGTAAAAAGCCGAAATACGACGAAAATAAACATCAGGAAACATTTCCAATGGAATTAAAATCAAATCAGTGTCGACGCCTTCAAAAAACCAAAAATTCTGTGTAAATATAAAGTTTTATGAATAAAGAGCAGTGATATTGTGTGAAAAAGAAATCTCAAAAGAAAAGAATAATGATCATGACACTAACCACCAGAAACCAGCGTATCATTCCTTTCATTTATAGCTAAAGCTTTCACTTCGTGCTCGTGACATTTTCGAAAGCCAGTAGATACCCAAAAGGGAGTAGATGCTGACTGCATAGTATGCGGATATTTTGAATGTTCCGGCTCTATCAATTCGAAAAGATTGCACTTATAATCTACACCGCAAGAGAAAACTGCAGTTCCTTTCTTTTGTATTAAATCAAAACATAAAGATTATTACTTGAAAATTTAGAATAAACTAATTAGTTTTAAGAAACCACATAAATTTACTTTGTTTGCGGCTAAACACAAAACCGGAGCACTATGTGTATGATATTTTTGTAACATTGTGCCCATTTCTCCATCCCAGAATCTGACGTGACCAAGAGAATCGCCACTGACAATAGTGTTACCCCTTTTTTAACGGATTCGAGAATAAATATAATTTGTTCCATTTGATCAAATATTCATTTAAATAATATCGAGAAAACTTACTCTAAATATATGACAGCATGAACTAATGTATCTTCATGTCTTTTACGCTCTACCGTCAATGTTTCTTTTACGCGTCCTGTTCTCGTGCAAAGAAATAAATATTGTGATAAGCAAATATAATCAAACGCATGCCATTAGTATAATTCAAACCTGTTGATGCGTTAATAATTTGAATACGACCATCGGAACATCCAGTCACGATGAAAGTATTGTCAAGGTTCCAAGCTAAGGATAATACTTTAGCCGGAAGTCCTAGAAAATTCTTTATAGGTATAAATTCATCATCGGCTATATCAAATAATCGAATTACGCCATCATCACAACCGATGGCAAGTAAAGTACATAACGAATTTGTAGACATGCACCATACGGTTCCGCCGTTTGAATGTTCTATTCTCTTTATTTATATATTCCATAAATGAAAAATTAATTGACGATATAATATTAATAATCTTAATGAACTTCTCAAATAACCTTGGATTTTAGAGTGACTAGATCCCATTCAATTATTAATCCAGTAGTAGTAGCCGAAAATAGTCTTGGCGGCTTGTTTTTCAATTCTCTTAGTGCCTTGTTTATTTCTTCTGCATCATATAATTCTTGGTCTGATTCTGATAGAGTGGTTTGATGCGCCCACGTGAGATCTTCTAAAACAAATTTATCACCACCAGGTATTATCTTTAAAAATCAGCCCAAAATTAATAATCATATCCTTGAATGGAAATTTCGTATTTGAGTAGTTATTATTTCTTTACCTTTTCCATATACCAATTATTTTTTGGGTTCCAAATTTCAATGTTACCGTTTGCCCGACCGCATGCTAACAGAGTATCCTTTACAGTGTGAGGAGTAAAGCGAAGTGCAGTTATAGAGGAAGGCGTGTATTCGACAAAACGACAGCGGTCAAGAAACATTTTTACGAAATAAAAATTTGTGCTGATCTTGTAATTTTATTATGCTATAAACATGTGATGTGTACTGGCAGATGGATTTTGCCCAAACTTATGATGCAATGGAAAGTAAAATCGTGGTATGGTCAGGCAGTAGTTACGCGCATAACTCGAGAACCTTTCCAATTCTTAAAAAAGGCACAATCTCAAGTTCAAAACTCAAAACCTCCAAACTTTAATTTCCCAATTCATCACTAATTACACGGGACATGTTAAGTCGTCTTACCAGCTCTAGCTTTAATAAAGCATTGATTATGCCAATCGAAATTCATGTGACTTTCGCTTGCTTCGATCTCCCATATCTAATGACCGCAAAAATTCTTTACTATTCATTCGGTTTTGATACCTTTTATTAAATATCGCTTAGTAACCTTTATACCTTGAACACATTTAGTTCAATTCTCTCAAATTACGCTTTCTATAAAGTTTGTTCTCGTTTGCTAATAAAGTTCTTTATAAAAATTCCCGTCTTCAAATTTGGATTAGCTTGGATTACCATTTCGTAAAAAAATACATTACAAGAAAAATAGTATAATGCAAGCTTCTAAAGCATACACGGGTTTTTCTAAACCTCCATCAACTTCTTACTTGAGGCGTTTAGGGATTGTAAGAAGCATTCACGAAAATGCTAATTTCAATTGTAGGCCGGATTCTTTTCAAAATTACTCTAATTACACAAATTACATTACGTTGTAACTCGCAATATTCAAATATTAACATATAAACATCGCATTATTTCTCATTTGTGATTTCAGCTGGTTTCGGTTTTTCTCAGTTCAGAATTAAAGATCCGATCAATTTTTACAACTCAGCAAATGGCATAGCAAGCAACAATTCAGACGTTGATAATCTAGCGTTTTCATTTAGAAATATGAGTTTGGGAAATAGCTCTCTCAAAAATATCTGTGATTCAACACAAGCTTTCCAAAGAATGAACTTGGATTACAAGTTTTCTACCAATAATACCACCAACACTTCCTCTACTCGAAAGAGAGTGATTGATGATTGTGATGATAGTGGTAAGTATAATATTACAATATCAGACATCGTTATTTCTATTTATTTATCATTCGATTACATTATTTATTAATTGATTTCTTTCTTTCTTTCTTTCTTTCTATATAGATGACGACGAAGTATTCAAACGTACTAAAACACTTACTGGAAATAAAAAGGTGCGACGTAGATATGACGATGGAGGCGACGAATCATGCGAAATTCGTATGAACGCTACATCTGCATTGCGAGGACAAACACAGAAAATGAAAACTCGCTTGCGAAAGCGTCGTAATGCCCATCTTCGATAAAATGTAAGTATTTAAATATGTTTTTATCAAATTTATATTATATATTATTTGATGGACTAACATCTATTCTTTATCCTTACAATAATAAAGGATCGATTGGTTTCACTTTAGTTCTGTTTTACTATTATAGACATATTCACTTAGTAATTTTACATTTATATCCTCGTAATTCTTATTGTTCGTTAAAATTCATTTGTTCTTACTTTTCTATAATACCCGTTTCCCTTATCTCGATTTTTTAATCGATTTATATTTTCGCGTCATAGTATTATATCAAAATACTCTTTCGCATGTTATATCCTCTTCGATATCTGTATTAGACGTATATATTTACATTATATTCATAATTTGTACACACAATTCAAAATTAAATAAAAAGCATTATCATTAAGTTTAATAATAATGAAGGGTAACGCGTCTGAAAAGCTAATATGATCGCTTAGATTTGAGATGGTAGCATGAATGCAGAACGTGCTTTTTTTATTGTAATCATTTTCTTTGGTAATATTAAAACGCGAATTTGATTCCGATTCCACGTAAATATAAAAACCCAAAGAGGAATTTCAATCGAGTTGACTTAAGTAACTTCCATTTTTTCCTGGTGTTAAGAAGTTTGATGATTAACTATTTTGGCAATAGTATTTTCTAATAAATTATTGGCTTTTTATCATAAAGTTCAATATATATAGTAATAAGACAATTGTGGATCTGTGCTTGTAGTTGTTGCTGCTGTGGTTGATGACAATTGAAAAGCATTATCGCGTGTAATAAATACAAGACAAACGCAATCATCGTGATGATGATTCCGTGATTAGTACTTTGGAAGAAAGTAACAGTGATCAATTTTGCATCTAATACAAGTTTTACGCATTTTTGGATTCTAATACCGTATCCTTCCAGAAATAAGCACCACTTGATCGAGATGATTTGACTCCATAAAACGGGGCGGTGCTTATTTCCTCGCAACTCAAATTTAAGACGATTTTAGATATATTCATGATTTTAAATGAAATCAGAGATGCTGCTTATTCCTGGTTGCAGATAATGAAAAAATTTGAAGGGAATAATTCATCATCATACGCGATATTCTGAAGAACTTGATTACTAAATTGTTGGGAAGTTTGGTTCCTAACACGAAGAATTCTGTCTCTGATAAGATCATGAAGATCATTATCACAACTTTGCTATCAAATCGATACACGTGATCTTTTTAGCAGACATAATTCATTCTTATATCGATATACAATTAACGACTCTTGTTCCTGGATCACTATTAAAATCGCGCTCAATTTAGCGATATCTTGAAATTTGATTACCAATTTATCAGTAAATCGAACTCTGACTTACGAACACATATTATCATTATAATCTACAAAGTGTTCAATTCTTATGCATAAATTAGATATAATTTAGTGTCATTTTCTTTGACGTAGATAAACGATTATATTCGTGAAATTTAAGACTTTAAGCACTTTGCCTATTGGCATCATGTTTTTAATAATCTACGCTCTTTGTCCAGTTCCTTATAAAACTATTATATTATACTCAGAAATATATTACATGAATCTAGTTTACAGAAAGTTCTTATCTATATAAGCTCCGTGATTTTTGATTCTAATTTAATATTTATAACAAATTGATTATGAATTAAATTTGTATGAAGCTAAAATTATACTTTATTTAATTAAAATATTTTTTTATAAGTCATGATTTGCAATTGAATTTAATTTTCAATGTTGATTCAAATATAATTAACAAAACTCATTTGTTTTTTATTATCATTATTAGTTAGTTTTTTATTGAAACTTAGAATTGCTTGAAATATTTTATAATTTTGTTTAATTTAAAATATTTTGACTTTTTAATTATCTATTTTTTATCCATTATTTTTATAATCTGAAATTTTAAAAAAAATTAAATTCAACTCAATAATTTTTATTTTAAATAATAATTATATAATTATATACAAACTTTTTATTTGATAATAATTTAAGTAATAATTATAGAAATATATAATGTAAATAATAATTATAGAAAAATAATTATAAAAAATATAATTTAAATAATGGTTATAGAAAAAATATACTAAAAAAGTTTTACAATAAAAAAAAAGTTTTACAATAAAAAAGAACACAATTACTGATCCTCAATGTATTGTATTAGATTTCAATTTTTTTCTTTACAAATAATACAAATTTTCATTTAGTATGTAATATCTCAATATCGAGCGATCCGATTCGAGCGAAAATACCATCATTTGGTTTGTCTAATCAAGATAAATTGAATGGTGGTATTTTCGTTCGAATTGGTGATTATTTTATAATGTTAATAAAAGAATGGAATTATCTTTTCAATAAATTTGGATGGTAAAAATGAAAGGCTGTATCTTGGCATCAATAGACTATTTATACACAAAGAAAACGCCAATTTATTATTTGATTATGCAGATCAAATCCATGTGACCTTGATTCCTATAGGCCAACCACATCTACTTGACCTTTACTGCTTGCAGTTATTTCTTCGAAAACTTAATCCATAGTTTCAAGGATTAGAAAATTCAAAAGTATTTGCTCTTACCTTGTGACTATATTGAGAAGAAACTTTTTTGAGTCTATTTGTTTCACCAGTAATCAATCATTTGCATCTTAATAAGTTCGCTCCACATCAAACAAAGGATTATTCTTCTTTGAGTGACACAACAATATATCGTGTTGAGTCTCGTGTTTCTTACTCGAAACAGCAAACTTTAATTGAAGTCACTAATTAATTATTCCTCTAGTCACGCTTATAATCATTTTGATTATAAGAATCATAACACTGCCACTATACATAGTTCACACCATTTGCAAAACTTCATGACATCAGTCAAAGTAATAACTCTAATTTATCAAGAACACCGGGAAATGACAGGAAAGTGCACGAATTAATTACTGCATTTCGAAAGATTAATTTATCGGATGCATATAATTCTGATTCGAAATCATCAAGAACACCGGGAAATAACAGGAAAATGAACGAATTAATTACTTCATCTGCTTCGAAATCATAACAATTAACTCGGCTATGGATCATTTAACTACTTGGGTGAATCTAAATTCTTGTGGTGATAAACTATCTCACTCTACGGATATCAATTCACTCTGATTCGAAATCATCAACAATTAATTCGGCTGTTGATTGTGTATTTCACGAAGAAAAACGTGGATTGATAGCCTAGAACAAGATATCTTATTATCACGAAAATTAGAAATTAGATTCATCCGATTAAAAAAATCAGAAAATGGTAAATTTTATTCATCTAAATATTTGTTTCCTTTAAGTGAATTAATTATTTTAATTTATTCTGTTGTTTTTTGTCTTCTCGTTGAAATTCAACAACAAACACATAGAAAACCGTTAGCATTTATATATTTGCAATATATTATATCATATGCAATCATCAGTCGTAGAAATTAATTTCCCACCATCAAGGTAGAGTGTCTACTATTCTACTGGTGGAACTGATGGAAACCCACATTTGATAGGCTGAAATTTATAGATGCGTCTAAATTAGTACGCGTTTCATTATATTCATTTATTCACTTGAAGTATTTAGTTGTTGATTACGTTTATATAGAATTTCACACTTTGCTATCAAATAGACATTCACTTAATATTCATAATCTGAGAGACATGAAATTTTAAATAAAAACCTCGTTAGGCGTTTTGCGTCCACACTAAAATGATGATGATCCTGAGCTATATTTTGTATTACGTTAAGTTTAGCAAGTATATAAAATAAAGATTGTTCAAATTGTTTCAAAATCGATTGATATCCAATAATAAATCCCCAAAAAAATAACCGCGTCAAATAGAGAACCGAGACAACAATATTATTCTTTCATAAGAGCTATCCTTTATCATGCCCATCTTATTATCCTTTAGATTGCCTTATCTGAAGCCAATGCAAGTATTTGACGATAATGACTATCGCAATAGGGTTTGTCGTTATGCACATAAAAGAAAGAACTATTGAATGGTTTCTCGCATGCCTAATTTTAATGGAAAATATTAAATTATAATGATAATAATGTGCCATTCAATGATAAATAAATATAAACCAACCGTGCAAACAAAACAATCACGATGCCACATTCCTTTCAACGCATTGACATATTCGCCATTTATGGGTTCTGTGCAACCTTTGCATTTGGAAGCTATTAGAAAGGTAATCCGATAAAAGAATTAGAAATTGAGTTGAGAAAAAGAAAATCCGTGTTTTTTGTTACATAGCATACCAAAATTTTTAACCCAATCCTTTTTACAATAAGGGAATCCATCATTCACCATAAATCCACCATCTGCAAAAGGTTCACCACACTCACGACAAAAGAAATGTCCATTATGCCATGATTTACCGAGAGCTTTAATACAATCCTAATTCACAATATTATCAATGATTAATAACATAAATAAAATATATTTATATATTATCGAAGTAGAATATAATTACCCCTTCTATTGGAGTATGACAATATCCGCAACGAGGACTAAACAGTTCATGATAATCCAAATGACAATACGGATCACCATCTTTCTCAAAGAACGCAACATGCTCCAATGGTATTCCACATTTTTTGCATCCAAAATGTTCTGGGTGCCATTGTCGACCCATTGCTGTCAATATACTTCCCGATATTCGTTTTCCGCATCTAGCACAAACTTCGGATATTTTATTTGGAGTCTCGATGCCGGCATTATTAAGGGGAGGTTGACGGGAATTAGCATCTTCAACTTGAGATGAGTTTTCCTCATTTCCCTCGTTTTTAAACTGTTCCTCATTTCTCTCGTTTTTAAACTGTTCCTCATTTCCCTCGTTTTTAAACTGTTCCTCATTTCCCTCGTTTTTAGACTGTTCCTCATTTCCTTCGTCTTTAGACTTTTCTGATGCTAATAAATCAAGAGGAAGTTTTCTCGTTTCCTCTACTTCCGATGCATATGATGAGTCAGGAAGACTTCCCGTTTCCTCTATTTCTGAGTTCATAGAATTTCTTTTATCAGATAATAGAGGTTGAGTATCTTCGTTTTCCTTCTCAGCATCTAATATTGCTCTGAATCTAATAATTGGATCCTCTGATTTAGACCTCGGTTGAGCAGACAAAGGTTCATTACTCTTTTGTTGATCATTTTTTTCAAGTTCTTCAATGGCCGGAAACCTTTTTGTCATCTCTCGATCTTCCTCGATTGAGGAAAAATGTTGTTCTACTTCTTTAGGATTTAGGTCCTGATTCTCAAACTCTTCAATTTTCGGAAATTTCAACTTTACCTCTTTACTGTTTAGTTCAGGACTCACAGGATTCTCAAGATTCTCAATCGGCGGATATTTCTGTCCTAATTTGTCCAAGTCATTTTGCAGCAACGATATTGTCGTAGCATTAGAAGTTGGAGGAAGCGGAGGAGAATTTGATTTTGACGAAGAAAATGAATCTCTCTTTTTTGATGTTGGTATTGTTGGAGATATGGATCGATTGGTAGACGGTGATCTTGATGCCGTGCCATATGACTTAAATGCTGCCGATAAAACATATGCACCTTTCGATTCACCTTTTATTTTTGGCGGTGTCGTTGAGGTGTTATCATCTTTCCACGTATTAGCTGGATCTCGTGTCGTTTCAGATGGAAACACAATATCAGGAGTATCATTTTTATTATTCTTTGGCAAAGGTGTAAAAGCCAACTTTGTTTGCATCGGATAAGCTAAATCGTTCACTATATCATCAATAGTTTGGTATTTCTTTTCTTTGGAAACAGATAAAGAAGCACTTGACAAAGGTTTGAACGATAATCCTTTACTATTAAGATTAGACTTATTTGATGAATCGAAGTCAGTTGAAGCAACAGGTTTTTCTTTGGATGATGTTGACTCAAAAGATAAAATCCCTGAAGGATCATTTCGATTGTTTCCTAATGACAAAGAGTCAGGTTCTGGGATATTATTCGAGTCTGTCGAACTATTATTGTTGTTATTGCTAGACTCCCGATTTGGACTAAGTGGACTTAATGGCGTGTTTGGTGGTACTACAATAACAGGACTTTTGGGCTGTGATAAATTTACGGGTTTCGCGGCTGTAGCTTTTGTACTTAGATTTTTCAAGTAGCTGTCTTTTTTCATAAAGACGCGAAAGTCAAAATGGTCACATTAAAGAAAAAATGGTGTTTCAATTTTAACTCTTTGCTCTCTTTAATTTCGAATGCTTTTTACATAAAAACTTTTGATACTTTACTTACCGAGCTGGTCTCTTGTCAAGTAAGACATGGTTGGAAATGTGAATCAAGTGTTGGAAACTTGGCGAAAAAGGATGTTCAAATAATTCGGGGTGTTACACACCAATCTTTATAAATTGATAATTTACAATGACGTAATTGAACAGACAGACAATGATTAAGACATTGACATTGATTGTGTTCAAACCAATAAGATGCACGTTTTTTTTTATCAGTCCGGCGACACAAAGAAAATGAAAATGTGAAAAATACAGGAGGCAGTTTTACATATAACATTGACCTCCTAACCTTTAAAAATCAACCTTTAACGTTGTGTTACCGATCGATAAACTTGTCCCAGAAAAATTAAACTTTTCGTATTTTCTGCATTGTCATATGAATTTAACGAGAAATACTAAGTTTGATCAATTTATCTTTGCGTGTGACAATAATATATTGAATGATCGTGTCAGTGAAAATAATAGTAGATGGACCAAATAACGAGCCCATTATGAACAGTAAAAGATCCAATATGCGAAAAACTATAGTTGTTTTAAATGCCAATATTTGTCTAAATTATTAATCCATAAATTATTTTGAAATTATGGTAACATTCAAGCTTGCCCTTAGTACATAGATATGTACGATGTAATTATTTTTAATTCAGATTCAGATGCTCTTGCTTGGTAAAGATCAGACCACCGCAACAGGCCAAAAAAGAAATAAATCGAATAAAGCGAGGAAAGGAATAAAAAAACGAAATTGCAAGCTATCGACGTGGATCCCAGATTCACCGAACCAGCGGATCAACCAGCGGATGTGAGGTAACCAGCCGATGCTCTTGTCTGACGAAAGACCAGAGGATCATCACAAGAGCAACCAGCAGATGCTGTTGTTAAACCTGAACACTACGTACACATGTAGGTTGAATATTTACTATGCCATACGTTTTAATATCAGCAAGATACTTCCACCTATGCGTGGAAACTTCCATTTCAAGAAACTCTACAAGAAGGCGACTAGTGATCAATAATTCTTGAGTGATACCTTTTATTCTTTCGCAATCATTTTCCATACGCTTGGTGTATCAATCTCGATCCCAAAGCAACTATGCAATAGATCTCTTTCTTGAGGCATTTAAGGCCACGAATGAGCAAAAAAAAACAATTTGGAAACACGAAAGACCGAATTTGAGTTCACTATTGGACCCACCGACCACACCTGAACCGAAAAGAAATGAACCATACTTGCTCAACAATACTGCACTCATTCCTTTGACCATCATGTAAGTAGAAGCTGGGATCTTGAAAGTCACAAGTATTTGGCCGAATAATGACCAAACAGCCGAGGTCGATTTAATAGTTAAAGTGATTATTTGGGAAGAACTCCGAGAAACTATCTCTTAATTTTCAGGCATCACCATGGGATGATCAGAATTTTCCGAAATTACAGTTCTGACGGAAAGTGATGACGGCCAGTTTTTTTATTATATTTCATTCAATTTTATTTTGATAGTGCCGGCATTATGTCCCTAAAATACCAGTACTTGATGTGATCTCTTTCCATGTCAAGTTTGAATAAAATAAGCTTTGTAACTTGAACGTCTTTTAACTAAAAATAAAAATCGCAAGAATTCGATAAATATTATTCTGATTAAAATGAAATTACTACCAAAATGTTTGTCTTATTGAGGCGAATTTAATAAGATCAAAATTATAAAATTCTGATCGCTGGTTATTGAGAAAATATGTTTTGAAAATTTTACAAACCTGATGATGCGCTCCTATTAGATTTTTGCAAATTCATCACATTTTATTTTATTATCTTGTTAGAAATCTAGCACTTTATTTATATATTTTGCTTCTATAAAAAAAATGCTAGTATTATAGTAAAATTTACATAACAATCTCACCACCATTACTTTCCCCCAGAACGGTATATTCACTTTTGCTCAAGATGAAACGATCCACGCCCACCGTCTGATCCTTTCCAAACGATCTGAATATTTTAATAAAATGTTTATGGGACTTTGAAATGAAACAGATTCCGATACAATTGCTATTAAAGAGGTTTCATATGAAACATTCTATGCCCTCATCTATTACCTTTACACAAACAAATTGAAAAAAGGATTGTCTAATGAAACCTTAGTAGAGCCGCTTTCTGCCCCCTGTTTCGTTACACAAAGAACGATAACTGGGATCATGCGACGTTGCAACAAGCCGTGGTGAATTTCGTAGAGAAGCGCTGAGATCACGCAATCAAAACTGAGAACATGAAACGAATTCTAGAGTGGGGCGATGTAAAAGCTCTCGAAAATTTATGTCGGCGAAAAATCTTCATTACCCGACTGAATGAACAAAATCTCCTTTACTTATCAATAATTTAATATTTTACTATTATTATTTAAATTAATATGATGATTGTTTTTCATACAGAAATTAATAATCTGTGATTTTTCTGGTCCAAGTCGGAAATCGTCTTTTTCTAGTTAAAGTCATCGATCCGCTTCTTCAGCAAGTACTTCTCCGAGTTTGAAAATAATGGAATACAAATGCGGCCAATGCCGATATTGCTAGTGGAGAGAATGGGTAGTTCTTAGTGGCGATTTAAATAAGGGTAATACGAGCTCAACTACGTTAAGTGTTTCCGAAAGAAACGTTAATGAACAATGTATTTATTTTTTGAGCTTCATGACATCATCATATGTATATACAGTCAACTCTAGCTACAGTCAAACCTCTTTATAGTGAAGGTGTTCGGAAAATTATCAAAAATTCACTATATCGAGAGGATTTAATATATACTGTTTTTGAGCTCAACTTCACTTTATCTAGAGTTTAATTAGTCCTTCACTATATCGAGAGTTGACTGTATAACGAACCGACGGTTCTGGTAGTAAAAACAAGTTCGTTATATAAATCACTATGTTTTCTATAGAGTCCACTACTCTTTCTGTAAAATTTAAAAATTCAAGGTTCGTTATATCCATAGTTCTTTATAGAAAGGTTCGTTATAGAGAGAGTCGGCTGTATTATCTTTTTTGTATCATTGCGAGCCGTTTCGGACAAATAAAATGTAATTTCATTTATCATGAATTGGAAGGATGAAGATGTAAATTTACCACTATTGAGATCTCAAAATATCTTGCAGAGATTATGCACATTCAATAGCAATACAGTCAAAACTAGTTACAACGAAGTACAGTGCAGGACACTTAAAGACGCCAATAAAATTAGTCAAGTTTAAAGCAAAGGATCTTATACAAAGATTATACAAAAAAAAGGAGGCCACTATTTTGTAGTAAATAGGTCTAGCTACAAAATATCGGCCCCCTTTTTTTTGTATAACCTTTGTATAAAGATCCTTTGCTTTAAAGATGACTAATTTTATTGGCGTCTTTAAGTGTCCTGCACTGTATCAATTTGATACTAAAATTCAGTACTAAATGAAGAAGAAAAAAGTTTCACAAGACACTGAATACGTCACCTGGAGCAAGGAGAACTTTAGGATTTACATTGGCAATAAATATTTTTTTAGTATAAAAATTAATGACACTTTCTTTTGCCATTATTTCTCTTTTTTTATTGAGTTCTGAGATCATATGATATATATCTTACAGAGAAAGAGAAAGAAAAAGTAATGGATAAAATAAAGAATGAAAAAATAATAAAATTAAAAGATTTTTTGGAGAGAAAGAAGACAGAAAGGAATGAAAAAAATTAGAACAAAATATTTAATAATAAAAACAAATAAAATAATTCACCTATCAATAAGATTATATGAAACAAAGATTCTTGTTTTAAGTTTACTATAATATGATTTGAGCGAATTTGTAAAAAATTACTTGAAGAAAAAAAGGTGAGTGCTCACTTTTTGAATTCTTTAAATAATTTCACAAAATATATCTTGTATTTGTCTATAAAGAATAATTAATTATAGCATCTTTAAAATTTTTAACACAAACTTTTGTAAAATCAGCTAACCAGATAATTTTTATTCTTGCCTCATAATTTACAGGATCTCACTTTCATAATATATGAAGATTCTTAGAAAAGATACTGACTTGATATTCACTCAATTTTTGGAATTTCAAAAGTCTACACACATATATTTTCCACTCATTTTTATTTGATAATATATTCCTATTAATTCAAGTTTAAATATTATCAATAAAAGTTTATTTTTGTAACAATTTTCACATACCCTTGTAATTTCTTGTATCATGTCTATCCTTTTTCGTGTTATGTTTATCATTTTCT
>CAJVPL010000766.1:0-20432 GCA_910591945.1 Ambispora gerdemannii | reverse complement strand
TAAAATATACTAATATTTTCAAAATAATAAAGAATTATTATTATATAAAGATATTAATAGCTTTATAAAACTAACAATATTTTTAAAATTATCTTTTGGCAAAAAAATCTTATTACAATTAAAATATACTAATATTTTCAAAATAATAAAGAATTATTATTATATAAAGATATTAATAGCTTTATAAAACTAACAAATATTAGAAGAATTAATTAAAAAAATAATGATAATCTAAAAAGAGAAATTTATAATATATTTAATAAATTATAATTATTTTTATTTTTATTATCTTTATCATATTATTTTTATTTATATAATTAAATCTTTCTATAATTATATCTATTTGTAGTTACATTTTTCTATAATCATTCTATTTTGTTTTTCTATTTATATATAGATATAATAAAAAATTTATTTATAATCATATTTTTTCTATATTTTGCTTTTCTAAGAGTAATAATTATAGAGGAATTTGACTATATATTATTATTATCCAAAAATAAATAATAAGATAATAATATTATTATTTTTTATCTATTATTTATTATTTATATTTATAATAAATAATAAAAAAATTTAATTATTGATCAATAGAATTATTATTAATCTCTTTTTTCTTATTATATTTTTTTATAAAAAAATATTTATTTTATTTTTTAATTTTTTTAATTTTATTTTATTTTTATAAATTTTAAATAATTATAACTACTCTTTTTAACACATGAACTTTTATAAAAACTATTATTATAACTAATTTACTGATTAATTTATTAAATAAAGTTAGTTTAACAAAAATTGAATTATATTATTATAGTTATTTTAAATAAAAAGTTTCTTCACTTTTAATAAAAAAATATATAAATTGAAAAAGAGAAATAAACTAATAAATTGATCAGTATAAAAATTAGTATTTAAATCTATATTAATTTTAATAGAAAATATTAAACAATTTTATTAAAAAGTAAGAAAAGAAATTGGAAAAATGTGTTTAAAAGATAATTAAACTAATAAGAATTACTTATTAAAATAAATAATATTAATATTTCTATACTTATAGACATATATTCTAGTATTTTTAATATTGTTACTATTTTGAGCTTTTGCATATAAAAGTATTTCAAAATGGCAATAGTGACTATGTTCACAGCAATTTACTTTGAATTTTATAATTAAATGATGTTTATGATGATAGAATAATATTTCTTGATAAGATAAAAAATAATAATGATAAAACTAAACTAATAATAAAACTAAACTAAAAGATAAACTTAACCAAAAACTACTTAAAATTCCAAAATAAAATGTCAAACTTGACTTAAATCAAAAGAAACTTAAACAAAACTTAAGAACTTAAAACTAGAACTGAAGAACTTAAACTGAACTGAGAGAACTTGATTTTTATTAATTATCAGCACTTGTATTTATACATGTTTTTATATTACAATAACACAGTAATACACAGTATAATATAGTATAATGTAATTACAGTGTAGCATATGGCACAGTAAATCTTTACTAATATTATAAAATTACTGGTTCTTTTCTAAATTACATGAAATTTAACTATATTATAATTAATAATCTTGTTCTATACCTAAGTATCAATAGCAAAAATAGAAAATAGAAGCTAAACTAATATAAAAAATGATAAAATTTGACAAGAGAATAATGTAATTAATATGTTCAAATAAAGATAACAATGAAATAAATATAGAAAGATAAGTAATACGAGAAAGAAAAAGAAAAAAATAGAAAGAAGTAAAATATTATTGAACTAAATATGTAATATAAATATCATTGTGACTAATTTTTATTATAACTGCGTCTTTTATTTATATATTCTTATATTAAATTATTGATGATATTAAATCAGTAACAATATTAAGAAGAAAATAAAATATTTATATTCAAATCAAATATCTTTAATCAAAATATTACAAATATTCAATTCAAAAATATATTTCATCTTTTCAAAGTTTAAAGACTCAATAAATAATTAAAAATTCAATTCTAAACAAATTAATATTCAGTTTCTTGATTTTACTCAAGATTTATGAAAAACAACTTGAATAACAAAATTTAAAATGTAATTAAACAAATTTTTTAGTCAATAACTTTTTTTGATAAAATAAAAATAAAAATAAATATTAATAATATAATAACAAGATATAATTAGTTAACTTATTAAAATAAAAATAAAAATTTATTAATTTATTTAAAATATTAAAATATGAGAAAGTATATTAAGACTATATATATTTTTGTATTTCATATTTGGTAATTTTAATATTAATATAGTATTTTATTTATATAGTTATTCAATTAATTACTAATTAATAATTAGTAATTTATCTGATTAATTACTATAAAAAAAGATAAAATTAATTTTATTATATATATAGTTAAAATAACACTTTTATTTATATAAAAATTTTCAATATATTTTGATATTATCTATATTATAAAAAGATAAATAATGATAAAGAAAATGATAAGATAAAAGTAAAAATGATAGTGCAAAAATGAAAATAGTAGTACTAATTTGAAAAAATAATAGTACTAATTTAAAAATAACAGTACTAATTTGTATTCATAACTTGTAAAATATTCTATATATTGTTATAGTCTTATATATAAATAGTACTTTGTTTAATAACAAACAAGTAATTATAAATTATTAATAGAAATTAAAATTAATAATTTATTACTTTAATTATTTTTATAATTTCTTTTTGATATTTAATATAATTTTTATTATAAATTTAAAATTATTTAGTAATATTATTATTTTTGTATTATACTTATATAATTTATATACAGAATGCTAATTGAGATAGCAATAGTAAAAAATATAATAATAAAATTATTATATATTATTTAAAATTAATCAATATACAAATTTTATTAATAATAAATAATAAATAGTTTATTAACTAGCTAGATTTTTGTAGTGATCAATTGATATTTTTTTTAAAGCTTTAATTGTGCTTTATTTATAATAAATATTTTTTACTAATTAATATTATATTTAATTTAATTATAATAAAGATATTATATGTATAGATATAATATAAATAACTAATATAATCATATACAATTTTATTAATAAAATATAGTAAAAATTAAAATTTTTGTTTTATATAAAAGTTTAATAAATATTTTTTATTTTTATATTGTAATAAAAATTATAATTTATATATTTTAACTAATAAAAATATAAAAATATATATAATTTTATTAATAAAATATAATAAAAATTGAAATTTTTTATATAAAAGTTTTTAATTTTATTAATAAATATATTTTATTTTTACAAAAATTATAAGTTATAGTTTAATATAAATTTTTTTCTAACAAAGTTGTTCTAATTACAAAATTATATTATAAAAATTTTTGCAATAATTTTGTAATTATAACAACTTTGTCAGAAAAATATCTAAAAAATTCAGAAAAATATATATTAAACTATAAATTATAATTTTTATTTAAATATAAAATAAAAACTATCTATTAACAAAATTAAAAACTTTTATATAAGACAAAAATTTTAATTTTTACTATATTTATTAATAAAATTATATATATATATTCATAATTTTATTAGTTACTGTATATAAAAATATATTAAAAAATCTTTTAATATTTTTAATAAATATTTTAATAATTTTTTATTTATTTCTCTAAATTTTATTTTTATTTAAATTTTTGTTATATTTATAACTTATTATAAAAATTAATATTATAATAAAATTGTATTATTTTGTTTAAATTTTGATTTTATAAACTTGTTTTATATATTAAACTAATATATATTTATATAATAAATTACTGGAAATCCAAAAAAATAAAATATAATAAAATTGAAATTATCTCTTTATAATGAAATTTTATTTTTATTAATAAATAATTTTTGTTTTTTATATATTTTAAATTATAAACTTAATTATATAAATTTTTTATAATTAAAATTTATAAATTTAAATTTTCAATTATAAAAAATTTGTGTAACTAACTTTATAATTCAAAATATTCTTGAAATTAAATTTAAAAAATCTATAAAAATATATATTAAATACAAATTCTTAGCTTTATTTAATATAAAACAAAAAATATTTATTAATAAAAATAAAAATTTCAATTTTTATCATGATTTATTATTTTTTTGGATTTCTGATAATTTATTGTCAAAAATCAATACTATATATTTGTAATATTAATACTAATTCATTCACAACATCTTGAATTGAAACAGTGCCAAGTACACTGGCATATGCATCAAAATTTAATTAACCCTCCCCCCTCAAATTCACCTTGTCTTAATTCTTTATTAATATCGGCTAAAACGACATTTAAATATCAAACTTTCATTACTAAATATAACACTAATCACACATAACAATTTGTATTTAAAATTCTTTATCAGCTAATGCTTCACCAAATCCTCTTGCGCCACCTGTAATAATAAATATTTTGTCCTTTAAATTTATCATTTCCTAAGTCCTGAATTTCTTACCGTTATGGTTTAAATGTGTATCAGATAATCGTTTATATCGATATGTTAATAATATAATGACTCGTTAATCCACAGGATGCCCTCTAAAATTTGTGTCACGTGATTTTTTGATAACATATGTAACAATGTGAAAGGGTTAGGGGAACGCCATTTATCAGATGATTTTCATTAATTAGAGAGGTACCTCCCCACCCCAAATCACCCGATAAATAGCGCTCCCCTTAGGATCTGGATCAAGATGAATTTGTAAAAATATGAATTTTTGTGTTATACGTTGATCTTGTGATTTAATTGGTCATCATTGCTGACATCATCAAAAATATCACGTGACCCGAACGTTCCAATTTCCCGAATCGAATATCCTTGTCGGAAGGTATTTTATTTACAGTGAGCATTTGTGCCTAGCTTTTTAGCAAAAAAAAATAAAAAAATCATTATCTTTTGTTAGAAGATAGATCAAAATAATTTACCTTTACTTGTCGATATTCCCTCGATGGCGAGGTATTGTATCTCGCCATTTTTTTCGGCGTTCCGTTTCTTTTGTGAGCCACTGTATATTGTCAAATGTTATTTGGTTCGATATTCGATCAAACCAAATTCGGAACATTAAAACATTGTAAACTTTTCATTACTATAATAAAATTACCAACCTCACAAGTCAATATTTTTTGTCATTTGTCACTCAACACTTAGAAATTATAATAAAACGGATGTCCTTTAATGCCATTTACCAACACTGGTCATCACATCATATTCTCATATTCTTATCATTATTCTAAAACTTTCCTTTCTCCTTCGGAACCACGAAAAGCTGATTCCGAGGGGTAACAGCAACAACCTCACCCACCAAACTCTCATTCTCGATACAATGCACAATGGCAGTGACCACCTCCTCGACTGTTACGGTGCCGGCGCTTTCTACTTGTTGTCTGAACATTTTGGAGGCTTCGAGTCCTTCGCGAAGTAGTTTTGTGTCTTTATTATTGTAATAAAGTGACATCAGAGTGTTTGGAAAAAGGTCTATTATTGTTAATATCATAGTAAATGTAGGTGTTTACCGGAAAATATAGGTGCAACTGCGTTCACACGAATATTTGCTGTTTGTTTCAGGCCATGAAGAGCACGAGTAAACGCAATTACCTGTAATAAAATTTTATCATAGAAACTAAAAAAATTTCGTCTCCAGTCAATAGCAAACAAAACTAGTGGTCAAATACCCCTGCTTTTGAAGCTCCATAAGCCGGGAATAATCCAACGTAATAAGGTTGAATTCCTGCCATCGAAGCTTTGCACGTGCACGCACATCATCGATAACAAAATTATTCAATATATATAATCAGTCCAATCACGACCAGACACAAAAAAAAAACTGAAAGTGACAAAAGTGATGAACTATTACTAACCAACATTAACGATTACTCCTCCGCCGCGTTTCTTAAAATATGGAAACGACAATTGTGTTCCTTCAATTACCCCATTTAAGTTAACGCTAATTATTTGTTTCCATGTTTCTAAAAAAAAATTAAAAAATCAATGGTACATGCTCAAAGGGCCTAATTCGTGGATGCTAGCTAGTTCAATTACCACTTCCATCATACAAGTCTGGAATTCGACTAATTCCCGCGTTATTGATCAAAATCTATGCAAATAATTACCATCGAGTATTAATAAATAAAAATATAAAAACATAGATATAAACATACATCAACACCACCAAACTCTTTCTCAGCAGTCTCAAACAATTTTATCAAATCTGCGCGTTTTTGAACATCGCATATCACGAATTTGACATTCTTCTTATTACTATGAAGATGCGGCACACAATAATACAATTAATAAAATCAGAAATCAATATACAAAGTGGCATTGAATCATGGAATTAATAAAAGATAAATGAATAAACACTTATTATTCAACTCTACTTCAATAGCCTCGCCACCTTTTTGATCGATATCGCCTAACACAGCTTTAGCTCTATCATTATTTTAAATGATAGACATATATGAAAAAATTGTCTATTCATCAAAGACTACGCATTTATCTCATTCTTACCCTTCACGAACAACTCGTCTTGATAACGCAGCTCCAAACCCATTTGCGCTTCCAGTAATAATAAGTACTTTATTTTTTAATGGCATATTGGTGAAGATTATCGTTATATGTATTGTTTCTATCCATTCAAGGTAAAAAAAATGACGCGTGATTCACTTTTTTGTTATTGGTTGTTCTATTAACCACGCACATAATAAGAAAAGAATCGACTTTCAATCTAAAATGACAATGATTAATGAGTATACCACGTTCCACAATAACTATAAGCTCAAGTTACGTATACTTTTGAGTTCGTTCTATGATCAAGAAACAAATGATATAAAGTCAAAAACTATTATTATTATTATTATTTGTTGTTATTAACAAATCTATGTATAAAAGTATGAAAATAAACACCGCCTGATTCAAGTAGTATATTATTATATATATATATATATATATGTGAACATGAAGAATAGGAGGGGAGAAAACTTATCGTACAGTGAATGAGTGAGGATATATAATAAAAAGTAAGGATATAATAAATCAATGTAAGTAATGAATGTAGTGAAAATATACAAAATAAAATAATAATAATAATAATAATGGATTTAGTATGCTAAGAATGCAAATGTTTCAAGGCGAAAGAGCGATAATGTTGTTGAGTAATGATAGATTGCCAGCACAGTTTTTGATTACTATTAATTAGATTGCAAAAAAGAAACAACCAGTCATTATTATTATGATAGACGTCTTTATATTAATTAATTGTTGTCGAATGCTGATTATCGATCAGCGTTAAGATCTATCGATTGATCCACGCATGTATGCAAAAAGCGTCACCGATTCCTCCTTTCACTTTTCTGTTGCCAAAAATCACCTATTTCGGAGCAAAGCATCCATTTCTAATAATATTAATAATAGTCCATGATGCTTTGGACACTCCCAACCACCCTTTTTATTGCAGTTTTCAGGCTGTTAAGTGTTTTCGGCTTCGGATAGCATGACAACACTGTCTACGTGATTCGAGGGAGAACCCGTAACTACAGATGCTATTAAAGTTAATGCTTTCTCTTCGTGCTCCACTTTCCTCTCTTCATTAATATTAATATTGCTACTACTACTACTATTATTACTATTATTACTATTTTTATTATTATTACCATTATCATTGTTATTATTATCATTATTCTTATCATTATTATCATTGTTATTATTTATTAGTGAAGTAACTTCACCATTCACAATTTTTTCCTCGCTGTTTTTTGTTTCTATAGAATTCAATGATATAGAATTCGATGATATAGCATTTGATAATGTCGAATTCGATGATGTAGCATTTGATGATGTCAAATTCGGTGATGTAGAATTCGATGATGTCAAATTCGATGATGTCAAATTCGATGATGTAGAATTCGATGATATAGATGATGCTGCTGCTGTTGTTGATAATGCTGACAATGATGAGTCGACTTCTGTTTTTTTAATAATACTTTCCTCCTCTTCCAAAGAGGGATTGGCAAATTTTTTAATAATCCTTTCTTCCTCTTCCAAAGAGGGGATGGTAAATAAAGAATCTGAATGCAAAGCAGTTGTCGTTGTCATCAAATCACTATCTATTGTTGTCATACTTGAAGCTAAAGATGGTAGAGTCGATGATATAGTATTAATATTAGCAACATCAGAAGATAATTGTCCATGATTAATATCATGCTCCGTGGCATTTTGTCCATCGCCACCACCATCATCATCAAGAGAAATGTTCATTGCACTAATTTCAGGTTCGTTAATAGTGTCGTTATCCTGTGAATGAGCTTGCTCTCCTTTTTCCTGCATAGCTTTCAACGAGTCACTAATCAAAATCGGTATCAAATCGACACCAAATGGTGATGTGTGATCATAAAGCGGTATCATATCGACGACACCTGAAGAGTCATTATTCTCAATATTATGACTATTATCATTATCATTGTTGTTCACTGTCGAGGATGACAAAACTGGATTCGACGACGATGATAAAGTGGAAGATGGCATAGACGATTCATTCATCGTCACCTTATCATCAATTTCCATAGCATCACCAGTGATCCCGATAAATGCAATCGGAATCTCACCCATCATTGCATTTGAAGAATCATCATCATCAAGGAGTCCATTTTCTTGATCGTTTGGCTCATCAATTGCCATGTCGTCAGTCATCTGATGTATATTGGGGGAATTTATTGAGGTATCATCTTTCTCTTTATTGTTATGAAGCAGGCCGTTTTCGGTTTTCTCAATCGAATTTTTAGCTGAGGATGCTGACGATGATGAAAGCAGCAGAGATGCTCGCTCTTCAGGCGGTAATAACGAATAGACGAATGCTCGTACATCCACGTCTGAATCTTGTGCTAGCAGTTTTATTAGTTCGTTCGCTTCTATAGGTCGAGTAGATGGATTTGCGTAGCCTCGCTCTTTTTTATTAATTAAATTTATTAATTGATTAATTGTAAAATTCAGATTCGTCAAGACTACTTTTTTTTTGAAATGATAAATGATGATTGTTACCTGACCGACAAATATCGCTGACTAATCGAGCAAGCACAATTCTCACATTTGATACACGATCGGATGCAAGACTTACAAGTGCCGGCAAAAAATGGGTCTCGAACTCGATTTTCGATATTGTGTTTTTCGAAATTAATGCATTAACAATCTGAACATATCTATTATAATATTAATAGTGAAGTGAGAAATTTATTTTTTTTTGGATAAGTATATTACAAAGTGACTGAAAAAATTGCTGTATAAACTACTTACACAACTCGCCCTCGGAATCCAGCATCTGTCGCAAATTGCTTTACTTGATTTATTAGTTCGTTGTAGCATGTGTTGTCATTTCTTACCACATCAAACAATGTTGGGAACTTATAATGATATCAACAATAGTAATAACGATTAGCGAAAAGAAAGATTAGTAATATAATTCTCTCTTAACAAAAAGAATTTTTGTGATAAAAAAACCACTTACACAGCTGACAGCAGTTTCTCGGACACTAGCAATCACATCCTTGACAGCCCTAATTGTCAACGGCAGTATATGATTCATTACACTTTGACTATCAAATAGTCGACAGAGAGCTGGTATTTGTCTAAATATTATAAACAATCACAATGATTCTTAATAAATAAATACAAGAATCTAATAAAAATTCAAAAAAAAAACAAGTTACTTTGCAATAACATCTCGCAACCGCCAATGGTTCTTTACCCCGTCCCACACTTCATTCAACGACGGCAAATAATCATTACGAGTTTTTTCGGGCAAGCATTCAATAAATGCCGCCAAGTGTTCCAACAGGCCGGATTTCACCTCGTCCTGATCGGCAAGATAGTATGCAAATACGCTCAGTAGGTCACGTTCGGTCTTTTCCGAACCTACTACTTTTGCGATTTCGTGTAGCGAACAGGCTAGGGACCGTCGTACTTTGTTCTATTTATTAGGTAGGAGAAATATTAATTTTTACTGAATAAAAGTTATGTGATGTTTAGAGCTTGATTTCAAAATTTTTTGATTTGCTGCTTCTCTAGATACACAATTTATTTTATTTTATTTTTTCGGAGCTTTGACTTTTTGGCTGAGCATACGTCTTCTTTGTTTTGACTATAAATGTTACCTGCTGATCACGTGTTAAAGAAGCATAAGTTTCTTTTAAATCATCCCAGCGACTAGGACCCAGTGTCAATACAACAGCTAATAAACATAAAGTTAAATATAATAAAATAAAATAAAGCACACAATGATAAAATACAATGTAAAAATTTACCAACTCACCTGGAAAATTATAAGAACATATATATGGACGCTCAGGATCTCGTTGATTTAATCCATAAGAAGCCAAAGTGCTATTAATGGCAGTACTACCCAACGAAGTATCCCTCCCCGGTCCCAAACTAAGGAAATGTTGAACTAATTTCTCGGGTACTTCACCACCTGGCTGAAAGGTTGCAATTAGTTCACCGATGATTTCACCGGCAGCCGATCGAACACTACGACTGACATCGCCGGCGAATAGGTCGATGCCCTTGATTGCTCGATCGGACTTCATTTCTGGTGGTAGGCGAGAGCATATTGTGGGAAGCACTAGGCAACATGAACGTCGCACATGCCAAATCGGGTCGGTTGAGAAATGGTCGTATATGGGAAGCTGGAAAGAATAATTAATGATGGTATTCATGTCAAACGAGTTTTCGTCAATAGCGAAGCGAATCACAGCTCATGTTCAAAATACATAGTTATGCGCTTACCAATTTTGTAGTAATTACATCAAGTGGCACTATACTAGCTAAACCACCAACAGCCATAGCTGCTTCCTAAGAGGATAATAGATCGATTAGAGTATATATGTCTACTCGCTTAGAATGAAAGTAATGTTATAAGTTAAATATCTAATATCATACCTTCCTTACGTAAAACACTGGTTCTTCAGCTAATTTGTCTATTTCGGGAATAAATAATCGAGTTGACCTTTCAGGACCAACAATTGACGCTAATGCAGAAATTAGCTATATTTAAATTAAGATTATATAATATCAATTCAATCACTTCATTATAATAAAAAAATAACCAGTAAACTATGAATAAAGATGATACACACCGACATCATTGTCATCCTCCCCAATTCTGCTTCCTCCTCACTACCAGCCACTCCATTAATGCTCTGATCATCATTATCATTATCCCATTCGCCTGTTTC
This sequence comes from Ambispora gerdemannii, assembly GCA_910591945.1. NCBI lineage: Eukaryota > Fungi > Glomeromycota > Glomeromycetes > Archaeosporales > Ambisporaceae > Ambispora > Ambispora gerdemannii. The sequence goes on along the minus strand of CAJVPL010000766.1, from coordinate 9,152 downwards.
TTCACGTTTCGCTCTTTCTTGATCCAAACGACCAATACCCAACACCACCCCTTCCAGCGTCTCTTTCTCCAGGTACTCTTTATCCTTGGCGTTGACTTCTGTATCCTCCAAAATTTTTCCCACCAACGACAACACAACATTCTGTGCCGCAGTTGCAATACCGGTATTCTGATCAAGAAGAAGAGCGTGAAGAAGCGGTGTGAACGATTGTGGGGATAAGTAAGGTGGATTAGGCGTGGCAGCGGTGGTAGTGGTAGGAGTTTGTGATCTTGATGGGAGTACTGAAGATTCGGGTTTTGGCGTTTGTGGTCGTTGTGGGTTTTGAGACCTGTCTCGAGGTGTTGACGGCCTTTGAGGTGTATGAGGTCTTGGTGGAATGGAATCTTTAATTTCATATGGTATGATCGTAGCCGTCGTTTCTGGTGTAGGTTCTTTTATGGGACAATGCTATGTGCCACCCCCACGTAAATATCCACGCGTTTAGACTATTTCATGAATTATAATGCATACAATGATATGTATCATGCATAATCTCTCATACGATACATACAGAATAAAAGAACCATATAATTTTATCCAATTCAGGGGCGAAAGCTTCTCTTACTGCGTCATCTATTATAAATTAATTAAGTGGAGGTGTTAAATGATGCTACATGCGTATTCAAGAATCATAGATTAACAAGCAGAAGTACAAGTTGATGATAATGATGATGATACACCTCTAGCTAGGACTACCACGCATACCTGGGTCAGTTCCCAAGGAATTCATTAATGGCAATAGAAATTCTACGGCATCACTTATCTCGACATCTTTTATCAGCATTGAAAGTTCTTTTGCAATATACACTCTCATAAAGAAAAATCACAAATTTGTTTAGCAGACAAGATTTCAAGGATAAAAAATAATAATAATGATGTGTGTATATAAGTTAGTCTTAGGAAAAGATTAAATTGTTTTGATTAAAAAAAGAAACATCAATTAAATATATACTATCATGTAACGTATAGATAGATACCTATGGAATACTGCTTCACTTTTGGCAAACAGGAAAATTTTTTCTAATGGCGACAATGAATCGTCTAGCAAGAGATCATCATCCTCCATGTCGTCGTTAGGTACCTCTGGATAATGTGATAGGTATTTTTGGTGAGATAACGAAAATCAAAGAGAGGGAGACACAGAGAGGATCGAACATTTTAAAGTGGAGGTGTGGTGTGTGTGGCCGGTGTGAATACAGACTGCGTGTATGTGCGTATGTGTATGTTGCATTTTCTGGTGTGTACATTAGATCGTCCAATATTTATATAGGTTTATTGTAACTGCGCCAGATCGATAAGATATTATGTTGAAACGGACTGTCCCCTACTCCACGACCACAACACCACCGCCCAAAGACCCGAAAACAAAATCAGTAGAAAGATGAGCATGCTAACATACCTGATGCATTTTCAGCCAATCCAGCTGTTAAGTCATCATTATCTGGTTCATTATTATCGTCAAGTTCGTCTTCCCTTCCCCTGTCCTGAGGGTTTTGGTCTTGGAGATCAAGTGAGACAAAAAAAATTTAAAATCAATTTTACTTTGCATTTAATAAAAAAAAAGTATATATATATATATCATAGCGTGTGCGCAGCACACGCACCCATTTAAAAATTAAAACAACTAGGAGTAGTGAGTGGGTAGAACTTGTGTTAACAGGTACCTGACATAACACGTGAAAATGAAGAGAAAATTCAAGATGATTTTTTTATAAAAGCACGGTTGGTTGGTTTGCAGTCTTTTGTTGTTCGTTGTTGTCTTCCTCGGAGAAAGTAAGAATAATATCAAATATCAAGTATACAAAAAATTATGCTGTGTGATGTAAACTGTTTTTGTGGCTGGTTGTCTTGCTATTTCTCGGAAATCGCATTCAGTGACTAGCGCTAGGTATTATTACGATTATTACGAACTTGGTCAAAAAGCAACAATGAGGCTTGATTATGCACGCGACCGATCACAAATGAGTAGAAAGTTTGAATTTCCGATTCGAATTTTTTTGATATTACTTATAAGGCTATTAAAAAATACCTTTCTAAATCAATTATTTTAAATAAGTGTCTTGATTAGTATATCTTCTTATATAGAATTTGCATTAGATTTTAAACTTAGACTATGACATAATGCTACAGCGATAGTGATCTTTATTAATAATCAGATACCTGATTTTTTCACTTAATTCAACTATCATGTAGTATCTTTTTTAATTAAATTTCTGATACTAATTAACTTTCTAAAAATAACAATTTATAATTTATATATATAACTGATTTATTAAATAAAATTGCGACTCTTTAATTGTTTCATATTATTTTTATATTCTTTATATTTTTATAATCAATTTGAACTTTGCACTTTAAATCTCTGATAATAAACTCTTATTTGCATTATATTATAAATGATATTTCAGATATATAAAAATTATATATTTTTATTATATTTCTTTATATTGCTAATTAAAACTTCGATCTTAAGATTTGATTCTTAAATATAAATGTATATAAAGAAAATGAAAAATTATTGCTAAAAATAAATATTTTCCCAAATTTACACACATGTGATCACAGAAAATTAACGTTAAAGGCTATTTTATCGTTTGGAAAACAAGATTATGTAAAATTGCCTTCCGCTTCAGAACCATCTGTTTTCCGCTAGCCATGGCAAAAAAACGGACAGTGCTTCGGGACAGTGATGAATCACGTGGTCTAATCCTAATTCTAATTCAAACGATAAAATAACGTCAATTTTCCGTGATCACGTGAGCGTGTATCTTTGATGGCCACGTGATCTAGCACTGTTCCTAAGCATTGTCCTATAATCTGTGCTCGGTTAATGATCACGTGCACAGGATCAAACAAATAAGGATGCGCAAATTTCTGATCATCCCGGCAAAACAAATCCGAAAAAAAATGATAAATGTGAAAAATGTCGGGGAAGCATTTTACATATAACTTTGTCCTCCAAGTGATAAAATTGACTTTTAATAGTTGTCGGCACACATATGATTTGCGCATTCATATTGGTTTGTTATCATGTGATCGCGAACCGAGCACAGATAATAATTACGCGCGTATACAGTCGAAACTCCACATAGTCACCTCCCATATAATCACAAAATCAATATAGCCACATTATTCCAGTTCCCAACTTATTATGAATCATAAGAAATTTGATCTCCATATAGTCACAACCTCTTTATAATCACAGTTTTTCATATTCCGAGGGTGTGATTATAGAGAGGTCAGACTGTACTTAAATGCGCGAGGATAGACAAATCAAAAGAAAATTTATGGCTAGTCGGATGGCACAAACCAATAAGAATGAGCAAATTTGGCTCAACCCGGCAAAACAAATCCGATACAAGAAACGAAAAATGTGAAAATATGAAAAACAGGTGTTGAAATTTGATCTGAAGCACTAATAAAAAATATCAGAAAGACAGTTTTACATATAATCTTGTCCTCCAGCTCTAACCCTAATCCTAACCCAAGCGATATATTAGCGTTACTAGCCACATCTTTCCTATTCGGGGGCATGTCTAAAGCCTGGTTCATCCAATAATCAGTCCGAAACACAAACCAATAATGATGCGTAATTTTTGATCAACCCGACAAAACAAATCCGAAGCACGAACAAAATATGAAAAATAACGGAAAACAGATGCTTAAATCTATTTTGGCGTACTAATAAAAAAATGTAGGAAAGGTAATTTTATGTATAAGTTTGATCACAACTCTAGCCCTAACCCTAGCCCTGAGCTTAGAATCAATCTTTAATTATATAGTCATGTGTCACGTGATGGACCATGCTTTAGACATTCACCTATTCGGGAAGCTTGTATCACCCGCACATTTAAGTAAATCCCCTTTTTTTGCCATGGCTAGGATACTCGTTCTTATCGTTATTGATTTACGCCACAAAACGCTTACGTGATTGTGAATTTGTAATAATCTTGACGGTTGGTGAGTTTTGATGCACTCAAGAGTTCAAGATCCGCAGAGATCCGAAATGCTTGGTCTGTGGCGAGTATCCGACGATCCATGAATTGATCGGAAAAAAGTTTCGATCACGTGATTCCGATCACAATACCGAGTTTCGAACTGGACGGAACCACGTGATTGAAATTTTTTCGCCATAGATAAACGAATCTCATTATCTCATTATCTGCATAACCTGTCACACGAGACAATTTAACATGTCAAAGAAATGTGTCGTAGTTATCGGTGCCGGTGTATCAGGTCTAACAACAGCCACTTTACTGTTAAAGCAAGAAAAAGGTTACCATGTCACTATAGTTGCAAAACACTTTCCCGGAGAACTAACTGGTGAATATACAAGTCCATGGGCAGGCGCGAATTGGCGAAGTCTAATCACCGACAAACGACAACAAGAATTCGAAAAAAAAACATTAATTCATTTTTTCGAATTGGCTAAAACGAAACCGGCAGAAACCGGGATCATGATCGTTGATAGTTTTGATTATTGGGACGAGCATAAAGAAGATTTTATTGAGCCGTGGTTTTCAAATTTTTGTCCGGGATATCGTCATTTACAAAAAGAAGAATTACCTGATAATGTAGAATTCGGGATTACATATAAAACGGTCACTATTAATCCTACTGTTTATCTCGATTTCCTGCTGAACACTTTTCTCGCTTTGGGTGGAAATATAGAACGCAAAGAATTTTCGCATATACATGATGCAATTCTCCCCGATACTGATATTGTAATTAATTGTACTGGAATACATTCTAGAACGTTGGGTGGGGTACAAGATGCTAATGTATATGCTGTACGAGGTGAAATCGTGGTTGTAGAGTTGCCACCAACACATGTAACATGGAGTTTTAAACGGTATCCGCGTGGGAGTAATGAAGGGATATTTAAAGGACCAGTCACCTATGTGATCCCGCGTAATAACGGTGAAGTAGTTCTAGGTGGTACGTATGTTGAGAACGATTATACAACAGTTCCGGATCCTGTAATTGCTGAATCAATAATAAAACGATGTTTGGCTACTCGACCTGACCTTTTACCTGTTGGTCAAAAAGAGCTAAAGATTAAAAGACATGGCGTTGGATTGAGACCTGCTCGAAAAGGCGGAATTCGAGTTGAAGCAGAATGGATAAATTCTATATTAGGTCGTGATAAGAGAATTTTGGTGTGTCATAATTATGGGCATGGAGGATATGGCTATCAGTCTAGTTATGGTGCAGCATTGCATTTAATTGAATTAATGAAGAAACCTTTGAATAGCAACAAGACGAGGATATCGAAATTTTGATTTTGGTGAGGATAAATATTTTTTATGCGAGCCATCATTCCGTATATTTTCTTTCAAATAAATTAACCTTATAATACGCATCTAAAAATAAAAACGTTTGCCTACCCAACTAAAGCTCTGCTCGGGTCGGGTTTGATCCGAAATAGTTTTTCGTTAATAACTTTTATTTTTACTAAGACACTTGTATTTTGTGTCTTAAGTAGAGTTGTCCGGAATGTAATTGTGTATATATCTACAAGTTTCAATCAATATTGAACGATTTTTAGTCTGATCCGAAATGTTTCGGGTCTGGTTTGACACCAACCCGACCCGAAGTGTGCGGTTCGGGTCGGGTCACGGATTTGACCCGACCCGATTGGAGCACTATACCCAACTTTCTTAACATTTATGTATAAACCAAAAAGCTTCAGATTTTTATCAATATCAAATAATGAATACTATATATAATGATAATTGATCAATTAATTAATTTATTTATACAATATATATATTATTATTATTATCTAAAAATGCTTAATCATATCAAATTGAATCTGATTCAAAGTTTGAACTAAACTTGAACCAGACTTTTAAGAATAGTGTATGTGACATTATTAGATCAAAAAATCTTGCTCAAAAATCAATCAAATTGCTTGATTTTAAAAATCAAGCAATTTGATTGGTTTTTGAATGCAAATTTTTTGATCTGATAATATTATATATCTCCCAAAAGTATCCTTGGCTTTGTAATGTGATATTTTCACCAATAATTATTTCTCAACAAATATCTTATTTAGATGATGAACTTTGGAATATACTGTAAATCAAATATAATTTTGAGTATTTATCAGATAATTCTATGGTAAATATAATTCAATATTTTTGATTAAGAATATTAACAAATAATTACTTAATAATAACTTTCATTTAGAGTGAAGAAAATATTTCTAATATTCAATTAACATTGATTTCAAGTGATCTTATTTCAATGGAAATAGAAACTTTTTTCGTCGAATCAACAGATAATCCTCTTTCAATGAAAATAAAATCTTAACATGAGTTAGAATTTGAAAAATAAAGAAGATTATGAAGGAGTGTCATTAGATGATATTTATAATGATTTGTATCATTCACAAACAGTAATTTGGTCTAATGAAGCTTACCGCAAATTTGTAGAAATCACAATCAAATATCAATTATCAAATTCAGCCAGTAACGCCATTATTTAGTTCTTTAATAAATTCTCTGAACTAGATGATTTGCTGTTATCTTCATTAACAAAAGTTGAAAAGAAATTATTAGATAAAGCAAATATTTGATATATGAAGTTCAAAGAAGTTTTGATCACTAAATTTCAGGACAACAAGTATATTTTCCACTACTAATCTGTGATTCAGGCAATTAAATTTCTATTAGTAATTGAAAATATTAATCAGAACTTAGTACTAAATTATAAAGAAAAAGAGAAATTAAAAATAGTATCGAACACCATTTATTCGAAGAACAATATAACTATAATTGGTGAAGATAAGAAGAAATAAAACTTGCTATTGGACAATGATTGCTTTCAATTATCATCTATTCAGATATAACGATCTTAAATCATATGAAAAAAACTTCTAAACATCTAATATTCTTATCTCTCAGCAATATTTCTAACTTGCAAAGAAATAAATCAAAATTAAAGACATTAATCAGATATCTTCCTATTCTAAAAGCTAAAAATTCTAAAACCAAAAACTCAGAAAGTTTTAGACAATTACAATGAACTGTTTTTTAATAAAGTCTAACAATTCTTCTCAAACCAATACTAAATTATCCAGAACTTCAATTTGTAGTGCGTCGCAATGTGATCTCTTTTATTTTACGAATCTGTGTAATTTTGGCTGACCTAGCTGAAGTTAATAAATTTACAAATATCTATCAACCCTCAACTTCAAAGAAATCTTGTAGTTTCTATTTAATTTCAAAAATTAATTTGAATAACATGAAATTAACAGACTTATCACTTAGAACTCCACAAAATATAAAACAAGAAATCAAAATAATCAGGCACATGAGAATTCGATTTACACTGAACATAATATATTTTGGGAAATAAGGTATCAATTAAAATTTTGCTATTATATTATAAAATTTATTATTTACAATACTTATTAATTATTAGAAACTTCAATATTTATCAAGTAATTATTCCTGATCGAATACATATACTAGATCTCAGTTTGTTTAAATATATGTTGGATTATACCAAAGAATTTTTAAATGAACAATGTAAAAGTTGATCTGTTCAAACTCTTGAGCAATGGTTGACAGAAATTCCTAGATTTTAAGAGCTTAAAATAATGAAGAACATGTTTGATATGATGCGTATGACTGCTAATGATCTGTAAAATATAATGAAAGTAATTATTTTTGTGCTCAATAATCTTTATAATACAGAATCAAATATTAGTAACGAACAGTTATACAGTATATATTACAAGTTTCTTAAAATATACCTGGTTACCTGTGAGGAATCTTTTATATATGAATCATGCTGTTAATTTAAGATACCATACATCTTTAAAAATAAACTACTCTAAGAAAAGAATAGTTTATTTTTGAAAATATTTGATAATTGATTAATCTTAGTATGTATCGATTTCTAATACTTTAATATATAGATACTTATTATCAATTGGGCTTGTGAATTCATTGATCTTTTCGCTCATTATTCTCCAAGTGACTTGCAATTGTCAAAGCTTCATGCATGATGTTATCATATAGTGCTAGCTATTTAAGAATATGAAATTATAAATAGTATAACCACAGAAACTTACAAAACTCTATATAAAAATTATGTTAAACAACCTTATCGGATGTCTAACAAAAAAAACTTTATGAAGCAAATTGTGAAAATGATATATAATTATTATTATCTTTAATTGATATTGCTTGTAATTACTTACTAACAATTATTAATTATCCTTCCAGATAAGATGACAAAAATTAACTAAGAAAGAAGTTTCAAAGAGATATTGATAAACAACAAGATATAAAGAACTTTTATACACATTAAAATTAATGATAATAGATAAATTTCTTATAGCACATAAAAGTAATTTGCATTATTTTCAAATCGAAGGATATCATAATTTACTAAGTGATCTTGCTGAGTTTTTTGAGGAAGAATCTGATGGGTCAATTCACGATAATCATCAAATAAAAGTATTCTTTTTTGTTGTTTTAGAAAGTACAAATATTGTATGTGCAACTAGTAACTTTCATAGAAAGTCTATGTTTTCAAATGTGATAATAAGTGCCAATGATAAAGGAGGAGATAAAGTAAATTAATATGGTCAGGTAAAAGTATTTAAAATTTTAAGAATACATAAATTACTAATGCATATATTTAACTTATTAATATATATTGATATTATCAACGTTAGATATTATTATTATTCAAACTTTATAGAGAAACTAAAGCTAAAAGCAAGTCACTTAATTTCACTTTTGTTTAATAATATGATTTATCTGACAAAGACGAGAAACTATGAGATTGTTCAAAATTGAAGTGAACTAAACAATTTAGTTATATACTAATAGAAAGCATTGATAAGGTAATTCATATCATTTCCAGATTCAATCGCAAAAATGAATTTATTGTAAATAGTTATATCTTTTAAAGAATTTGTAATATTGTCACCATTTGATATTTTGGATCACATGTAAAATATCATGTGATGTATTTTGATAATTATTTATATTTTCTTTTATATTTTTTTATTTATAATTTTATTTTTAATTAATTATTAATTATTTAATTTATCTAATTTACACATAATTTATCAAAAATACCAATCAATTCTT
>CAJVPL010000765.1:0-20434 GCA_910591945.1 Ambispora gerdemannii | reverse complement strand
TGTATATACTATTTTTATCGATTTGTTGTTTTTATTACTATTTTTGAAGATTTTTATATTTTCTATTATTTTTAAAAGATTCATTAATTACAGAATTATTGAAAACAATATTCATTATTTCAATAAAATAGTTATTCTTTTTTCATTAGATAATGCAATAGTGTAGTAATCTTTGCAAAACCTTTTACAAATTGTTAATAATATGAAGTGAGTCCAAAAAAATCTCTTAATACTTTTAAATTATTTGGTTTTGGAAAGTTTTGAATTGCTAAGATCTTTGCTAGATCAAGTTAAATTCTATTTTTGCTAATAATATATTCAAGGAATGAAAATGACATTTTTCCAAAGTGACATTTATTAAAATGTAGTTTTAATTTACTTTTTTAAATTATATTAAATATAATTTTCAAATTTTATAAATCTACTTCAAATATTTTTGAAAATATATTTGTATCATTAAGATATATTATTAAGATCTTCTTAATATGTGCTTTAAATATTTAATTTACTAGTTGTTGAAATATTACAGAGCTATTTGTGAGTCCAAAAGATATTACATTGAATTTGTATAAATTTTTGTTAGTGATGAAAGCAATCTTCTTTTAATTTTCTAGTTTTACTTTTATATACCAATATCTATAAGTTAGATTAAGAGTTAAAAAATATTTGGTATTTCCAAAAATATCTAATAAGTCATGATTCGTGATAATAAAAAGTTATCTTTTATAATAACTTTATTTAATTATTTATAGTTAATATAAAATTAAAATTTTCTATCTTTCTTTTTTGCTATAACTACTGGTGCAGATCATGAACTATCTAATGATAAAATAATATTTTGCTTTAGTATTTGATCAATTTCACTTTGTATGAATTTTTTTCAATAGTGATTTTTTATAGTATAGTTTTAATATAATTAGTTAATTATTTTCAGTGTTAATTTTATATTGAATAATATTAATTTTACCAGGATCTGAGATATTGAATAGATTATTATATTCAGTTAACAATTGATTTAGTTATTATTGTTGTTTCTCAATTAGGCTAATTTTTTTGTTTGGTATGAATTAAAAAAAAAGATTCTTGAATTATTTCAAATTGTTAATATAATTCTTTTTTATTAATGCAATTCAAATAGTTTTTAATTGGTTAATCATTATTATTTATCTAGTCTAATTATATTATTTCTTCTTAATTCTTCAAAAGTCAAATGAAAAATTTATTAATCTTTTAATTGGATATAGTTCTTTTTAACTTCTATATCCAAAATAACTTGATTATTAATTTCTTTATAAATTTTTAGTAATAATTTATCTAATAATTCTTCTTCTTCTTTTTCAAATTAATCTTCATCAATATTTTTAATATTTTCAAATTTTAGTTTTCTAGTTGAACTAAATTTATTTTTTTTACACTGTGAATTTTCAAGTTTGTTCTGACTTTCTACTATAATTAATTTTATAATGCTAACTATTGATAAGAATATAGCTTGAGCAATTCTTTTATTTGATTATATTTAATATGTATTAATAGAATTATTATATAATAGAATTTCAATATTTCCAGTATAACTGATATCAAATGTTTTAGCTTTGACTTCTATACTTTTCATTACCAAAGATAATTTGGATTTAAGTTAACAAAAAGTTTCTTTTGATATTTTCATTGCAATTTGTGTATTGATAAATATTGATTGATATGATAAGATATTGATTATATTTTTTTCAGGATATCATATATTAAAGCCAATATCATTTTTATGTATTTTTTCTGGTATTCTATCTTTATCATTGTTGTCAAATATTTTAATTTCAATACCATTTTCTGGAATAACTAATTTATTTTGTTTATTTTTAGTTGTTTGATCTTTTTATTATAAACATGAGACAGATATTTTTTATTTTGGTATTCAAATATTAATGTCTTTTTTTCCAGTTTAAAATATTATTATTATTATTATTATGAGATTAGTCATTTCCAAGTAAAAGATCATAATTATCTTTTTTAGTTATGAGTATATTAATTTTAAAATCTTTGTTGCTCAAAGTAATTGATAAGTTAATTATTTCTTTAAGTAATTATTCTTTTATCTCATTTATTTCAACTAAATTAATATTTCTAGATCATTTTAATTTTCTTCAAAAAGTTATTTGATATAATATTGCTTATAACTCTGCTATTAATAATAATTATTACTTCATAATTTTTAAATTTTTCAATACAATATATTGTATTATTACAAGTCTGTTTACTAATCATAAAATTAGCTTTCAAATAAGAATCTAGATTGGGTGAGAGTATAAATTAATAAAAAAAATATTAAAAGAAAATGAAAGATATTTAAGATCTATGCCAATTTCTATGAAAATTATATTTATTTGAAAAGGAATAATAATATGAAAGAGTAAAAATCAAAGAAAAAAGAGAGAAGAAATAAATAACAAAGAAAATTCAAAGAGTGATTTTATACTTGTGTAAAGCTTTTTAGAACTAAAATAATATAATGAGTAATAACAATAACAAAGAATCTTTCATTTTGTTCTTCTCATGAGTAAGGAATATTTGTTAACAATTAAAAATTCAAAATAACAAAAATAAAATACTTATAATCCAATTTCAATTATTTCAATACAGTAATTTGTTCAATACAATATAATATAAAGCTTAATAATCCAATAATAGTAATTTGTTCAGAATAATATAATATAAAGTTCAAAGTCAATAATAGTAATTTGCTTGACATAATATGATATAAAGCTATCAGCAATTTAATAAGTTCAATATGATATAAGATCACTTATATACAAGATTTGAAGTATATAAAGAAAATATAAGAGGCAGAAAGTATTTGGAAAAAGATTTTTGTTAAGAGAGATTTTTATTTTCAGTTATAATATGTTGAGTTAAGACTCAAACAGCATCATTTTTTGAAATTACAAAAAGTGAATAAATAATTATAAATATATATAAAAGTAAAATAACTAATTATAAAAGTGAAAAGTGAAATATTGAAAAAGTGAAATAATAAAAATAAAAAATAAAAAGTAAAGTAAAATAATAAAAATAAAAAATAAAAAGTAAAATAATAAAAAGTGAAATAATATATATAAAAATAAAAAATAAAAGTAAAATATCAAAAAAGTAAAAATAAAAAGTGAAAAATAAAAAGTGAAATAATACTAGAAAATTTTATCATTATATAAATATTTTCATGTTTTTTCGACTATTTTTGAATTTGCAATTTTTATGTTATTACTATAATAATGTCAATAAATTTTTATTTTAATTTTTCATTTTCTTGTTCATTGCTAATTAATAGTTATTTAAGTGATTTAGTTGAAGATTTTGATAAAGATAATGTATATTCACCTTCTCAAAGTGTATCTAAGAGTTTAAATACTGATTGATGCTGAGATAAGTATTTTATTATTGATTATTATTAATTTGCTGACAATTATTATTATTTTGATTTTGATATCAATTATTATTGTAATTGTTATTATTATTCCTATTTGCTACAGTGTAGTCGTACTCTAATTCTATATTAATTTAACTTACAAAATAAGAATTACAAATTAAAGTTTAAAAAAAAGAGCTATTAGAAAATCTATAACAAAGAATCACAATGTGACTAGTCACCCAGATATGTCTGCAATTACATGAAGCTTATAGAATTAATAAATAAGTCATTTTTAGCTTGAAGGGTATATATTAGTGATGTTATTTGATCTTCTTGAAGATCAGCAATGTCTTCATCAGGATATTGATTGTTAAAATGAGTTGAAGCTGGATACTTGCATGAGCAAAGATTGTTTTTCATATGGAGCTGAAAGATATTAGTATTGAAATTAGAGGATGTAGTTATTTTGAATCTTTCTGTTTTTTTTGGAAGTATGTTTGTGTCTGGTGAAGATGGAATTTGATTTTTCTGCTTTGATTTGATCATTGCAATGAGCCAGCCAAATGTGAGTAAAATCTTGTTTGAAAAACCAGATTACAAATTTTGCTAATAGTATGGAGGCTTCTGATTTGAATGGACCAAGTAAGTTAATAAAGTTTGTGAGTTCTAATGGAACGAATAGAGTTCCAAAAAAAAATCTGGTTCAGTTCAAGTCTGATTCAGTTTGAGCTTGAACCAAACTTAAACTTGATGAAAAGTCTGGTTCAAAAATTCGAACCTAATTAAAAGTCTGGTTCAAATTCAGTTCAAATTTCGAATCAGACTCGAACCTGACTAAAAGTTCAGTTTGAGTTCAAGTAAATATTTGTTGATGTTCTAAGTAAAGTTGTAGATCATAACATGAGCTACAAATTGATATAAGATAGTTAATATTTAGGATGAATATTTAAGAAGTTATATGAATTTAAAAAATAATTTTAATTATTACGATTTTAATCTACTTTAGTTTTAGTATAATAAAGTTGTAGCCAGAAATAAGAGCTACAAATTGGTATAAGATAGTTATTATTAATAATAATTATTCAGAGAGTTACATAGCATTTACGATCAAATTTAATAAATGTAAAAATAAAATTATTTTAATTATCATTATATAAACTTCTAATTCTTTCTAATATTATAAATTGTGCTTATAAGTAAAGTTATAGTATATATTTAGAACTATAAATCAGTATATGATACTATATACTGATCATTAATCGAACTCGAATCAGATTCAAACTTATATAACAGTTCAGTTCGAGTTCAGTTTGAACTTTGAACCTTTCTTAAACTCAAGTAAAAGTTCAGTTTGAGTTCAGTTTGAATTTTGAACTGAACTTGAATCCAGATAAAAGTCTGGTTCAGTTCAGTTCATAAAAATATTACTGATAGCTTTATATCATATTGTGTCAAGCAAATTACTGTTATTAACTTTGGACTTTATATTGTATTATGCTGAACAAATTGTTATTATTGAATTATTGAGCTTTATATCATATTAGAATTATTAAAATTGGATTATAAGTATTTTTACTTTTTGTTAGTCCGGTTCAAGTTCAGTTTGAATTTTGAACTGAACTTGAACCCAGACAAAAGTCTGGTTTAGTTCAGTTTATAAAAATATTACTGATAGCTTTATATCATATTGTGTCAAGCAAATCACTGTTATTAACTTTGGGCTTTATATTATATTATGCTGAACAAATTGTTATTATTGAATTATTGAGCTTTATATCATATTAGAATTATTATAAGTATTTTTACTTTTTGTTATTTTGAATTTTTAATTATTAACAAATATTCCTTATTCGTGAGAAAAACAAAGTGAAAGAATCTTTGTTATTGTTATTACTAATTATATTATCTTAGTTCTAGAAGCTTTACACAAGTACAGAATCATCCTTTCAAAACCTCTTTATTATTTCTTTATATTCTCTCTTTTCTTTGATCTTTACTTTCTCATATTATTATTCTCTTTCAAGTAAATACAATTTTTGTAGAAATTGGTATAGGTCTTAGATATCCCTCTTTTCTCTTAATATTTTTTTATTAGTTTATACTCTCTTTCAATTCAGATTCTTGTTTGTAAGTTAATTTAATAATTAGTAAACAAACTTGTAATAATATCTTTATATAAAAGAATGCTTTATCAAAATACTAAAAAATTTATTCTTGTATCAACCAAATGGAATAATCTTATTCTCAATTCAAGAAGTTATGATCAAAAATGATAATGAATAACAATATTATATAGCTCAATCAATATTTAAAATTTCTTTTTTGATAATATAATTATCTTCAAATTGTAACTAAGAATAATTATTAAAATAATATCATCTAATTAAATAATTTGCTGAAATTAACTTGTTGAAATTAAATCTAAAATTATTTTAACTTATTTTATTAGTAACTGAAATTATTTTCTGAAATTATTTGAATTCTACAAACTAAAACAAGTATTTATAGATAATTTTTAAGTATTTATTAATATAAATAATATAACAAAACCAAATTATTTGCTAAAATATCATTTTTTTTTAAAATAATTTAGAAAATCATCTTTAATTACAATTACCAGTATCCTTCTCTAAAATATTTGATTGTTCAGAATTTTTTAAAGATTTTAATGAATTAACTCTTTATGAAAAAATAAAAAATTATAATTTCTTCTAGATCAATCATTAAAACAACAGAAATAATAAAACTAGTCAAATTTATAAATTTAATATCAATAATAGAAATTATCAAAGAACAACAATCTAAACTGATTAATAAAGAATAGAAATTAGAACTTGAAGAAAAAATAAAAAAACTTTATAATAAAAAGATAAACCAGATATAAAGATTAATTCAATACTTCAAAATTAGAAAAAATACTTTATAATTATTTAATCAAATGTGAATAATAATTTTAGAAGATTAAATAAACTATTCATCAAAATATTAAACAAAAAATAAGTGAATAATCATACTCAATTATAAAAAAAAATATTCAAATCTTTGGAATTCAAGAAAAAATTTTTTAATCAAAATATAATCTAACATCTGATAAAATATATTAATTAAATCAATATGATATCAGACAATATTTAAAAGATATTTAGAACTAAATTTTATGAAGCAAAATCTTCTGAAGAAAAAACAAATTTTATAGTAGTAATAGTAATTTTATAAATTCAAAGAAAAATTCTAAATTCAAAAAATATTAAAAATTTTCAAAAAAAATAATAATCTTTAAAAATAATATATTAAATATTTATTTCATTACTTTTATTATTTTCATCATTATTTTTCATTATTATTTTATTATTTTTCATTACTTTTTTATCACTTTTCATTATTTTTTATTATTTATTATTATTATTTTATTATTTTTTATTACTTTTTCATTACTTTTTATTACTTTTCATTATTATTTTATTGTTTTTTATTATTTTTCATTAATTTAATTACTCTATTATTATTATTTATCACTTTTCATCATTTTTCATCATTTTTTATTATTTTTATTATTTTTCATTAATTAATTACTCTATTATTATTTATTATTTTTCATTATTTTTATTATTTTCATCAATTTAATTACTTTATTATTATTATTTATCATTTTTTATCATTTTTTATTATTTTTTATTATTTTTATTATTTTTTTTTAGTTTAATCATTTTTTATCATTTTTTATTATTTATCATTTTTCATCATTATTTGTTATTCTTTTTATTTTTTTATTATTGATTAGATAGTTATTATTATTTGAAATTATATTTTTGAGAAATATATAAATAGAGATGCTATCTAAGTCTTAACTCGACATGTTGTAATTGAAAATAAAAATATCTCTTAACAAAAACCTTCTTTCAAACACTTTCTATCTCTTATATTTTCTTTATACACTTCAAATCTTATATATAAGTAATCTTATATTATATTGAATTTATCAAATTACTGATAGCTTTATATTATATTGTATCAAGCAAATTATTATTATTAACTTTAAATTTTATATAATATTATATCAAACAAATTGCTATTATTGAATTATTGAGCTTTATATCATATTATACTAAACAAATTGCTATATTGGAATTATTAAATTAAATTATAAGTATTTTACTTTTTGTTATTTGAATTTTAATTGTTAATAAATATTTCTCATTTGTGAGAAGAACAAAATAAAAGAATCTTTGTTATTGTTATTACTAATTATTATCTTAGCTCTAGAAAATTTTACACAAATATAAAGAATCATTCTTTTAAATTTTCTTTATTATTCTTTTATATACTTTCTCCTCTTTGATCTTTACTCTTTCACAACTTTTTCATATTATAGTAAACACAATTTCTGTAGAAATTGATATAGATCTTAAATATCTCTTCTTTTTCTTTTAATATTTTTATCAATTTATTACTCTTTCCCAATTCAGGTTCAAGTTTGTAAGCTAATTTAATAATCAATGAACAAAATTATAACAATAGTTAAAAATGATTTTATTAAAGAAGATAACTCTAGCTCAAGCAACTTACAAAATATATTAATAGAGACAAATTATAATGTGATAGAAAAAAGAAAAGATGAACATAACTTGTTCAATATAAAAAAAATTAATATTATATTGATATTATATAAGTAGAAGATGAATAATGAAGATTTTATTAGTAACTTTAATGTTTTGATAATGTTATTTGTGAAAAGATTGAAGAGTGTGAAGAAGTATTACAAACTCACATTCAACAAAATACTTAAAAATCAAAGAATGGAAAGAATAGAAAGCTTGTCTTTTGGTTACATTAATTTTTTTTTATTTTATTGAAGGCATTTTATTATTTTCTTGTTAAGATATTTGATATTTCTTAATTTACAAAAAGCTTAAATATA
This sequence comes from Ambispora gerdemannii, assembly GCA_910591945.1. NCBI lineage: Eukaryota > Fungi > Glomeromycota > Glomeromycetes > Archaeosporales > Ambisporaceae > Ambispora > Ambispora gerdemannii. The sequence goes on along the minus strand of CAJVPL010000765.1, from coordinate 12,116 downwards.
AATATGATAATGACAAGAAGTAATTAAAGTTTTGGTTATTATAAAAAGTTTAAAGTTTTGGAATCACATGACCTGTAACTTTTTTTTCGCCATGACTAGGATATCCAAATGACTCTGATGACAAATGATCATTTAAAAGATCGAATGATCTAACTGGTCATTTCAAAAAGAAGTGATCTCGCAATCTTCTTTTATCCAATAAAATTGAAATTAAACTTTGTAACGTCATTATAAAATGAATAAAACGACTCACTAAAATTCTATTGGTTGAAAAATAAATCACATGACAAATGACCTAAATGACTATAATCCAGGTCATTTCGAGGTCATTTACCATCACTGTAATTTAGTACCGAGACGTTTACAAAAAATTGTGAAAGGCCATTGTAACCGCGATATAGTACAAATTCCAGAATCTTCAAACAGCAACATCAAATAATAATTGAAGAGCAAACAGGAGAAGAGACAGAAGCAATACAACCAAACAGCGTAATACTAGACAACGTTCGCGTTCTGAGCTAGAACAAGCGGATAAAAGCATGTCAGAGGTTTATCAAACGCCAACAAACAAATGAAGATGAAAAGAAAATTCTTGAAGCAATACCCGATGATGAAAACCAGAGTTTTGTTCAAAGTGAAGGATGAACAGTGTCACGCATTCACAATTGGAATAGCAACCGTCGTAAGAGAAAGAATTTTAAAGACGCAAATGTATTTCCTTCGCACCTAGTTAACCCTTCAAGTTCTTAGATTGTGTATGTGTTGGTGTCTTGTTGAAACTGAAAAAATAAAATTCTTTTTTAATATAAAGGAAATCTTTATGATCAAGACGAATCTGAAGTGTATAACAGTGCAATTTTTGTAATAAGATGAGAGCAGTCCACTACCTAAAAGTAAAAGCAGGTTCGAAGTTTCAGTTAGGCAACGGGGGGGTGTTTGCAATAAACAGCTACAGGGCATAGGTCAGACTATCCGTTTACGTGTCTGATCATCGATCAAATGTCACCTGTGTTTCCATGGTTTTCCGGTGTATGAATTTTCTTATGAGTTTTACAATATAACCCTTACCAAAACAATAAACTTTTATTAAGAGATATTGGTTTAATCGAAGCACAAATATAATAATAATATTATTAAACGTAACGAATTAATCGAAGCACAAATAGAATAATTATCACAAAAATAAAGTTCAAGTTTTGATCCACGCCAAGTTGTATCACGTCGTCGCCGTTTCTATATCAGCAAGAATGGTAAAGCATGTCGACAATAGCTTCTACATGTTGTACATTATTTGCTGTCCATTCTTCATTTACATGATTCATCAAACGTTGCAATGCTTCAATTTTAAATTCCACCTTTTGACGTAATAATATCTTCATTATATTCTTGCACATTTTCGGGTCCGTCTTGAGTAAAGCTCTGTTCGGGTCGGGTCGGATCGGGTTTGAGATCAACCCGAACCGATAATTTCGGGTCGGGTCAGATTCGGATCGTGTTTGATCCGAAAATCATAAAATAGTTTTTAACTAATAACTTTTATTTTTACTAAGACACTTGTATTTGGTGTCTAAGTAGAGTTGTTCGGAATGTAATTGTGTATATATCCACAAATTTTCGTTTAATTCCAATTAATATTGAACGAGAAATAACGTTTTTTAGGCTGATCCGAAATATTTGGGTCGGATTTGACCCCAATCCGACTCGACCCGAAATGTGCGTTCCGGGTCGGATCACGGATTGGACCCGACCCGGTTGGAGCACTAGTCTTGAGGCTCACTTCCATCCCAAATTAGAAAATGATAATTTGTTTGTTGTTGCACTTTGTCTGATGCTTTATGGATTAAGTGCTTACAAATAAGAAAGTGAATGTTAAGAAATGAAGGACAACTACACATCTAGCATTGCCAAATCGACAAAGTAATGTTTCTCAACTCCATCAACACATGGTTTTGCAATAAGATTATTCAAAGTCTCAAATCATGATGGTGGTGTTACTTAAACTTGATCACCCAAATAAAATAATCAAGTTGTGGACAATTGAACTAATGAAGGTAACAGTGTTTTAGCACTTTCCAATATGCTTCAATTATCACATTTGTCTTGCCAATTGGTATTATTTTTTATGTATAATGTGCCCTAGTACCCAGAATCGATTCTAAAATTGATCAAATAAATTCGTTTCTATATCGATATACATGTACACTGTAATGTTGTTGTAACTCGAAACTCATCTTTTATACTGAATCTCTTAACAAACTATAAAAACGAACGAATTAATTTTGTTCACATGATCCTTTTAATTACCAATACGTATATCGATATTGCCTATCGATTACAAATCTGGAATAGCTATAGCGATAGGGAGCTAATCCAAAACTTCATTATCGTTATCGTGAACAAATCACAATCAGAAAACTTCATTATTCGATTCTCATAGAATAAGTCATGTCCTTTGTATAAAGAAAATAACAATAAAATAAACAATTTTTAAAAGTAAAAAAATCTTAAATGCTTTTATTATAACTTGCAGGCAAGTGAACGGAAATGAAAATTTGTTCTTAAGCTCATTAAATACTGTAATTTCAAAAAAATCATTTAATCTGCGAACTTGTAAAATGGGGACGACCGGTTGTGAAAAAATAATTTGATAGAACACATTGTATAATTCTTTATAGAATGATTCTGATGATTGGTTAATTTAAATCTTAGAAGGAAATGACAAAAATTGTGACCTAAATACATGGGTAAATATTTACATATTATTGATGCTAGTTTGACAATTGAGTCAAATCTCATTTTAGCCTAACAATAACTTCTACAAAACTTGAATTGATATATACGAATATGAAAGAAATCATAAAAATCTTCAACAAAACTTAGATCAATTTAAAGCTTAACTCGTTTTAAAAGCCAAAATTGGTATATTAATTATCACCAAACTAGGCAATCGTATGAAATGAAGACTCAAAACCCCACACAGTTTATAACACTGATCAAAAATATTTTTTTACCTAATTAATATCAAGGTTAAATAATAGTAAAAATGCAACTTTATCATTTTTTACCATTATTTTGCCTTAATATTGCCCAGGTAAAACAATTTTTTTCGACCAGTGTAATGAACTTTCCAAAATCACGATCAGTTGATTGAAGAACACGAAGAGCTTAAAAAAATACGAGAAGTCACAGATTTACAGAATAAGAAAGAAAATCTGGAAACAAATTAACAAGAATAATCAGAAAATAATCAACAATCTGAATGAGAAGGTTGGATTTCTGTATCAAGAAATCTAAGAGCGTTTTTCCGTATTTCTAAATACTTTTTATTCAGTAATTGATACTTTCAAGTCAGTATATATAGCAAATCTTTTCGTAAATATAACAACTTACTCTAAATTATGATAATCCTTAATATACTAAAAAAGCATGATTTTGGAAACAGTAAACATAATTAGTTCTCTATATAATTATATCCAATATAATAAAAAAATTAACTATACCTCTTTTAAATTATCTGAATCAAGCTTTTTATAACAATTAAAACATATCTATTTCAGATAGTTTTAAGAGTATTCTATTCTTGAAACTAGAAATAAAATAATAATATTCTTATAATAAAGATTTAAAAACTTGTAATAGTAATAAATTGAATATTTTTTGAAGCATTTTTCAAAATAATAGACAAGATCTAGAAAGAATAGTTAATTTAGAAAAAATGGTTTTTGAAAGAATTTTGAGTTGCTTATTTTGAAAACTAAAATATTTTGTGAAAGTTAATTGGAGAAGGAATAAATATTAAAGAAATAATAAAAATAAGTTTGCTTCATTCTGAAAAGAAATAATACATGTAGTTTGTATATTTTTATAAATATATTTGTTTATATATCTTTGTAAGATATATAATCTTAATTATAAATTATTACAGTTTTGATATTTTTCATAAATTTCTTCTAATTAGTACATGTTTATATTGATCAATAATATCTGTATTTCTCATAATTTTTTGCTTATAAAAATAAATTTTAATATTAATATTAATATTAATATATAATAAGTATAACTGAAGTACAAATATTATATAATAAAACATATAAGAGTGTATATAATTAGAAGAAGTGTTATATGATAGTACATCAAAAATAATCAGTTTTCTATAAAATTTGCTGGCTTTTAAGAAATGCAATATGTATATAAAACCAACTTGTGAATTACTAAACAATCTTTTTAAAAAGATAGCTATCATACAATATTAGATAATGAACTTAATGAATAGTTGATATTGAATTAGCAAGAAGAAATGCTAATGGAACAAAATTCAAGTTAGAAAAGAAAAAAGCATTTATGGTTAGTATTTAAATCGGGATATTTATTATTTCTTCACTTTTCACTAATTTATATGTTTATCAATGATCTATTTGATTAATTTTTGTCATGAGTCTAAACAAAATGTCTAGTGATTCTTCTGATTTTCAGAATTATCCTTGTCTCTCCTCTCCATCTTCATTATTGTTAAGATCGTCTCGAGGCAATGTGGAATCTTACGTTAAACTTTTAAGTTAGGAAAAAATATATAAATTAAAAAAGTGATGCTACAACTAAAATGCTATTATACTTGCCCGTGTCATTATTATTTGAGCCTAGGTTCTATCAGTTCTAATACTTTTTTTGAATGGCTATTTTTTTATTTTTTCTCATCTTCGTTGATTCCTATCAGTCTTTATTATATTGCAGTAGTGCGAGTGTCAAAGTTTCCTTCCTACTTCAAGATAAGGGTACACTTGTAGTGTTTGGTTCTTAACGGGATTTCTCATACACAAGCTCCATAATAACACGAAATCTAACATTCGTATGCATACAATTTGTAACAAAGCAGGGCCTAAGGTTTTTAGCTTTTATTTTACAGCCGACTCAAAAGTATCGACCTAGATTTCTTGCATGTACTTGATTTTTCACATTTTATATGTAAAAATATTAGCCAATCATCTTTAATGAAGATGTGTAACACATTAAATTTGTTTCCACGTGGTCATGAAAGAATACTTCACGTCTTGAGTTAATTTGTAAATTGACCGACTACGTATTTCCAATAAACTTCATTGTACTATTTGAACATATAAATTATTGTGTTCATATGGTATTCGCTTTTTTTATTGGTATTTTTTTTTCAATTGTGTTTTTTATGGTTAGTTATTTTGACTAATGACTTTTGTAAAAAAGTTAAAACTAGCACAAATATATTGAAAAACACGAAATTTATTTAAACTCGACAGGTAGGGGGAAACAGTTCAAATTTTCTGTAAAACTCCCAATTATTATCTTTTTTGATATCTTTTTGTACCTCTTGTTCCCGCACGTTTCCTTCTGACGTATTTATACAAATGGAAAAGCATATAAGACGTGTACCAAATGCAGAATCACGAAAGTTGATAAAGGAAGAAGCGTTTCTACTAAGGATGCTTGCCGAAATTTTCAAATAATTTGGCAAAATGCAATGTCGTATTTTGCCATAGAATTTGTTACCGTATGCTTAGGATTCTGCTGCTAATTCAATGTTTCAATGTTGCATTTCACCACGAAATTCGTCACCGTGTGCTTAGGGTTTCGTTGCAAAATCCAATGTCGTATTTCACCGGAATGGGATTGCCGATTTGGATTTGTTGTTTATAGGAATGATTTTCATCTCATCAAGTTCCATCCATTTTTTCTTTTCTAGTTTGAGACGCTCAATAATTTCTTCGCGTATCTTAGAGTTATAGTACTGAAATGCAAAGTGTTCAGTTCTGTATAAATTGAGGAGTTCCTCAGCAGTTGGTCTGTTTTTTGGGACATTTTTCAATAATAAATTTGCAACATCTAAGAACATTACGCAAGATAATGATAATGGCTCCGTTCCGCTCACCTGTGGCAACCTCATACATGATCATCCCCGAACTATGAATATCTGCAACTTTAGTGTATGGCTTCCTCTTAGCACCTCTGGAGTCGTATAAGGAAGTACTCCACAATTTTTTTATCATATTTTCTATTCCTGCTAGTTTGGAAAGTCCAAAATCAGCAATGAAAGCATGCTTATATACTAATGCCATATTTCCAGGTTAATGAAAGTCACAATGCACAAATTTTTCATTTTGAATTTTATTCAAACCTTCAGTAATCTGAACTAAATAACTTAATTTTGAAATGTGTAATGTGTAATGACTTCAACTTCAATACAACAGCAGCATTGAGTTCTTTATCTCATTTAAATTTATCTTCTTCATGATCCCAAAACGCAGTAAATTGTTCAAAACCTCCTTTTGCAAGATATTCAACATCGGTAAATTTTTCAAAAAGGGATCATTCAACAGAAGTTCGTTTGAGACATTCGTATTCGATCCTGAAGAACACTGTTATGTGTTATATTATTATATTGACAATTCTTTGAACAACTAAAATCGAACAAAGACACAGCTCATCCGAAATAAACTTCAATGTCAATAATAACGATATAATATTTTCCTCGTTTCTCTTAGAAATGCATAAATGCATTCATTTGTTCGCTCACTCATTGCTTGAGAACAAGGTAAATAAAGATTCACTACATTATCGTCACCCAAATTTACACCTATCCACTACAAACAAAGAATTTCTTCGATAATTTACATGTCTGATTTATAATACAAATAATCAGAACTCAAAGTTTTAATTGAGTACTCATAATGGTAATGTTTCCGTCAAAAATTGGGTACTGCTAAATATCACAAACAAATAGAGCTGGAAACGCATTTCCGAACGGATCATGAAAAAATAAATTTAAACTGAAATATATATACAAGAAGCTGTGTTGAAATCATTACGCAAATTATATTTGAACTTATAAATGAGGTAAAATGAGCACTACTGAAGCTCAAACATGATGCCTTTTTGTTTTTTAATACAACTAAGTTTATCAAAAATAGGTTCTGGCTGCTCTATTGTGCAGTCTTTCTTCTAATATTATATAATAGCTAAAAATGAATACTCAATCGCAAGGAATACACACTGCCACTTAAGTAAAGATGGATAGCTAGACCTACGCTCAAATACACACTACCATCAAATGGTTCAAGCAACGACAAGCAAAACGGACTATCCATCCGAAACCCTAAACCAACGAATACGCCCATCACGATACCAATTCAAATAATAACTGGCAATCGAAAAATCCATAGAATCAATCCCATGACCAGTGGAACTCCAACATTCAATTTTACAATTGTGGACGTTTTGATGGGGTATTCGGTGGATTATATAGATCAAATTTATGCAAGTTCATCGAAAAATGATTAGACCAAATTTTCGTAACATTGTGTAATATACATATACGTATATGAAATACATACAGTACATAACACTTAAATTATAAATAAATATTTTTAATTTTTATTAATTCTTCATATATAATCTCCGATAAATCACGTGATTTTCCTAAAATGGAAAATTTTTATTTTGGCAAGATAGATGAACTAAAACATCTTGAACTAATGAGACCAAAAACATAATTTAAGATAGTATTCAAAGAAGTCAGCCTCGTTAAATCAAATAAAAAAATGAAAATTCTTATTATGTTATTTGTATAAGTTTTTTTTCTAATAATTAATCATAGTATTTTTCCATTAATATGACAATTTATTGGTTTTTGCAAACTTGACAGATTTGTTTTCCTAAGTTTACCTATTGATTTATCAATAAAGAACTTTATTTATAAAATTATTACAAAGTTACAATAGTTAATGAGAATATAATAGAAAAAGTATATACAAATTAGTATCTGTATTAATAAACTTCTTTTAAATACCAAATTACAGATAAATAAGCTTCTGCTTCCTCTTTGAATAAATCAATTAAAATATCTTCAGGATATTTTTCTTTATCATCAGTAAAAAATAGAATTATGACTTCTTGTAAGTTTTAGTTAATATTTTTTTTTAATAACTTTCTTTATAATTACAATTATTATATTAAATAATTATATATAATTTGTATCTTTTTTTTTCTTTTATCCTTAATTATAATCATAATTATACATATTTCTATATGATAATTCCAATATTAATATAGTATCTTATTAATATAATCATTTAATAAATTACTAATTAATAATTAGTGCTTTATCTAATTAATTACTATAAGAAAAAAATAAAATTAATTTTATTACATGTATAATTACAATTATCAAATTAAATAATTATATATAAGTTACTCTTTTTTTTAAATCTTCCTTTATTATTCAATTATTATTATATTATAATAAAGCAAAAATATATAAAAAAATATAAATAATATAAAAAAAGATCTATAAACTTCAATAAAAATTAAAAATTACAAATAATATCTTTTAATAAATTAAAAAATTTCTTTTTTATTATAATTAATAATTTGATTATATTATCAAATTAGATTATTTATTAGAAAAAATAATGTATTATTTAGAAGATTGATTATTAAGAATTAGTTTTGGTTTTGATAATATAAAAATGTATTATTTTAATAAATGACAAGTTTATATAATTACTATATTATATAGATATTACTATTAACTATTATTTTACTAAGCAAAAGATGAATCTATTTATTTGTAAATTAGATTAAAAACTATAATAAAAATTATTTAGCTCAAAGATATAAATATTAACAAAAGTATATAAACTAAAGAAATTAAAACTATAATTATCTATAATGATTTTACAATCAGTATTAATATTATATTTAAAAAAAACTGAAAGTATTTATATTTATAAAATAAACTGCTTGAAACAAATAATCTAAATATTAATCATAAAGCAAAAAGTTGAAAAAAAAGCCAATTGAAAAGTAAAATGAAAGTTCATTACTAGATAATCAAGTATAATAAAGAATGATATAAATATTATGATAATATAATTTGTTACTATTAGAATACTAATATTTTATATTTGATATTTACACATATTAACTTTTCTTCTTTATTCATCTTTGTCTCAATTTTTTTTTCACTTTCATTAAGTTCACTATCTTCCTCTTCTTTTAAAGTTTTTTGCATTTTTTATCTTTTTTCTATCAATTTTTTTTTCTTGTTATTATATTCTTGAAGTTTAATGAGATTCTTTGATTGGCAAGGTATTATTACATGTAGATATTAAATTAATATGAATTCTGTAATTAATTAACATAATCTTGCAATTTGATTGATTAATCACAAATTCTGTGATTAACCAAAATTTTATTGGTCAATTCAAGATCACGATTTTGTCTTATTTTGTATTAATCATATGAAAAGAGTTTTTAAAATCAATAACAAAAAAGTTTTTTGAAAAAGGAGACTAGTAATCTGTAGTAAATTGGTTTAGTTACAAATCTGCGACTTCCTTTTTTTTGTATCATCTCTGTATAAAATTTTATTAACTTTTAAAAATTGTTAATTTATTTCAGTTTTTAAGTGTCAGATATTAATAATTTTTTAGTTTTTTAAAAAAAGCAATATTACTTTAAAATATGCAAAAAACTATTTAACCATTAACGTTAAGAAAGTACATGTATGCTATTTTATCAACCAATAGAATTTTAGCAAATGATCTACAAAAATTAGCCAATCACAAAGCAAGCACGCTATATACATGCAATGCCGGCCGCTCGTTATGACCGCTACTGTATTTACAAAATTATTAGCAAAGTCCAATCTTTGTATTCTTTTGCTAATATCAAAATGTATACTACATGTAATAAAAATACTATATGTATCAAGTTCTTCAACATTTAAACGCGTTTCTCAACACACCCACACTATTTCTAATTTTTTCAAAAGTCATTAATACTGTTTCTGACATCAAAATATATACCAATTTAAAAATCACCAATAAAAAAAGAGCCAATACCATATGAACGCAATAATTTATATTTTAAAATAGTACAATAACACTTGAACGTGTTTATTATAAAGTTTATTGGAAATAATCGGATTACAATTTAACTCAAGACGCGAAGTATTCCTTCATGACTACACAGTAAAGAGAACGAAAAAATTCATTTTCTTGTAAGCGGAAAATCAGGAACCCCATATGTAGTACACGTACAAAATGACCTGTTATTGCTATTCTATTTTTACTTTTACATGTACAAGAACAAAGGACAAGATACATGTACATGTACATGTGTCTGTTTCAGAATTTAACCAATGAAATGTCAATTTTAGAAATAGTTATAATCGAGTATCGTATACATGTATGTACATGTATAAGCTAATTTTTTGGGCGTCATTTGTTATCGTTATTGTTAATCCGTATTCTGCCGTGAATAAACACCACCACCTTATTTCAACCAAAAACCAGAACAATATACGTAAACCAAATACATGTACGTAATAACGATAACGATAAGCACCACTATGTTTAAATTACATGTACAATAATATCTTAAACGGTTATAATTTTGAATTGCGAGGAAATAAGCACCCGTTTTTTAGAGACCAAAAAGTGGTGCTTATTCACGGCAGAATACGGTATCCCGAAAATAAGTTACACCAGTTTATACTGAGATTGCGCAAGCTTTCATTGTGTGTTGTGTTAAATCTGGTACATCATTCAGGTTTTATACATGTATTTAAATGACATACATATATATAGTGCCAAATTTTTTATTTACAAATCTTTTTTATCATGAATTTTCTTCAAGATATTGATATTGAAGAAAGACAAGAACTCACTGATCTTAAGGAAATACGTGAGGTATTTTACGCCGTAAAAGATCCTGGACCATATTCATCGGATGAAAACATAATAAAAGCTGTCGACGAATGGATCAATTCCAAAGAAACAACGCGAAAAAAAGTATTTCAATTACTTGGTAATAAGATGGATGATCCTAGCTACGCATGTATACTGGGACTTTTTCATCATTACGGTATTGGTGTCCAAATAGACCGTTCGATGGCATTTACCTGTTATCGATTTGCTGCTGAATCTAAGTCCGACAACAATGCATTTGCGCAAAATCAAGTAAGTCTACATTCTCTCTTTAATTTTTTCATCAATTTGTATATTTGTTATGTTAGAATTTAAATTAAATATATATCTCTTTAGCTAGGCTATTGCTATCGTGATGGTCTCGGTACGATAAACAATAGTGAAAAAGCATTTGAATGCTTCAAAAAATCAGCAGAAGGAGGCCACATGTGTGGAATGCGGACTCTGGCGGATCACTATTATAATGGGTGGAATTGTAAGAAGAATTTCCGCCGAGCCTTTTTTTGGTACTCGAAGGCATATTTTAATGGCAACTCAAGATCAGTTCAAGGGCTTTTTAATTGTTATGAAGGGGGCTATGGAACTCGACGTGACCTGCATGAAGCTTTATATTGGGCAAAAAAAGACCAAGATGGGTCTACTCTTTGGCTTTTGCCGACTGACTAATTTATTATATCACGAAATTCATTATAACAAAGTCTTTTTACAGTTTATATAACAAATTTATTAACACGGGACTAGAAATATTATTCGTTACAGAGCAAAATGCATTCGTTATACGTATCGAGGGTGACTCTCATTTATACGTGTTGTATATACCATAACTAAATAAGCAGCTCCATTAAAATTATTTAAAACTATTTTATTTTATTATTACTCGTTGTCATTAATATCAAGCTCAATTAATCCTTATCGTTTTCTCCTTTCACTTCTTCCTCAATATTTTTAATATACATGTACTCAACACATAGGATATACGTATGTACCATATTTTTTGAATGTTTGATTGATGATACTGTTACAATTGTGTTATAAAATTCGTTAATTCCATAATCCGTAATATTTCATGAAATTATGAAAATCATGTAAAGAACTTAGAACTTTTCACAATTTCTTTATATATTATTAATTATAGTATTCGTGTATTTTATTTTTCTACTTCGTACTCCTATACTTTTTATACTTTTTCTATCTTGTACTCCTATATTTTTATACTTTTTCTACTTCGTGTTCTTATACTTTTTATACTTTTATACTTTTTCTATTTCATACTTTTATACTGTCACCATTTGATATTTTGGATCACATGTAAAATATCATGTGACATATTTTGATAATCATTTATATTTCCTTTTATATTTTTCTATTTATATTTTT
>CAJVPL010000764.1:0-20435 GCA_910591945.1 Ambispora gerdemannii | reverse complement strand
TACAAGCTGTATTTATAAGTATTTGATAATTATAAAATGATCATTTGGAATGATCATTCGGAGCGTTTGAAATGATCATTTGCAATGATCATTCGGAGTGCTTGAAATGATCGGTTGGAATGATCATTTGGAATGATCATTCGAAGTGATCATGTGAAGTGATCATGTAAGATGATCATGTGAAATGATCATGTGAGATGATCGTTTGTGATTATGAAAATATCTAATCACAACACTATAAATTAAAATTTCCAACTATATTGGAAAATTAAGTTACATATGAAATTCTAATTGGATTATAATAACTTCACAATTTCTAATCGCATAAATCATTTTTTTGGCGTATATAGGAGCCTTCGGTCCCTAAAAAGGTGGATCGAACCGAAATTGGAACTGTTGGTCAATTTTGGTTAGGACCAAGTCCCATCCTACTCGCGGATCAAAGATCCATATTTCAAGGATCAATTCAATTTTTAGTTGTTGAATATACTTCATAACAAGAACTATTAACTAATAATAAACAACACATTCCTATTGAAAAGAATTTAGAACAAAGCAGCCAAATGAGAACTCTCGAAATTATTATAAAATGACACTTATCAATTGATAATCAAGATTTTTGAATGCCTAATAAATTAAACATTCTATAACGAATAAATATAATCGAATTGAATTAATAAATTAAATAAATAAATAAATAAATAAATAAAATTAAATAAATACAAAATTTAAGAAATTCCGTATGAAAATAAATTCCGTATGAATATACAACCCCCATTAAGAAAAATCTTCGACTCCAAATTCACGCTTAATTTCTTGAATGTTTACAACTTTTCCGGTTTTACGGGCATGTTCCGCGGCAAATACATAAAGATGAGAATCTACATACACAACAAATCAATTAATTTTATTTAGAAAAATTCAATTAATAAAACCCTCTATAATAAGAATACAAACCGAAAGTTTCTAATGCTCCAGATTTCACATATTTCGCGGTGAAATTTTTATCATCTCGTTTACCACGTAATGCTACCTCGCGAGTGAACGATTCCATCAACCCAAAGTCACCACCGCCTTATCCAAGTTAAGTGTAAATTATTATTATTATTATTATTCTAAATTGCATATTATCGCAAAGCAACTCACCATGACCTCGTAAATCAAGTACTTTAAGAAGACGACTTGGTGTTAAGGTTTCACGACGATTATTTAAGAAATCATAATACCGTATTTCATCCATACCGTCGCATTCGAGTTCACCCAGTGTTCCAAAAATTCTTTCGGGAAATACCAGAAAATCGAAGTGATGAAATCATAATATAGAGAAAATTAATAGTTTAATAGCAATTTGATCGATAATAGATATATATACCTTGTCTATAAATTAATGATAAACATTGTTAATAAAGCTTGTAAAAGCATCTCTGTTTATATGATATAAATATAAAATAAACAAACCTTTCTAGTACAAATAGATTCAGTAAATGCTATCATAGTGCACGAAGCTGTTGCACCATTTTCAAATTCCATATTTACGACCTTTTCAATCAGTCGAGAGAAACACGTGTAAATACAAAATCCCCGAATCAAAAAAAGTTTTCATCAAAAAATATTTACTTGATTATCCACTACATCATTATCACATTCATACACACAACGACCATACGGACCGTTTTCCAAAGCTTTGGTGACATTTTCAATATCTTATAATAATAAAATCAAAATGTAAAAAGAATGCCCAAGCAGTATCAAATTATTGTTCAAAAGATAATTAGGTACCTTCAATATCCGTTATCACACTCATAGGCCATCCAGAATACCCTCGTTTCACGCGATCAAGATAAATTTTTTTGGCCGAATAAGGACAAGAAGGTTCTGCTGCACAATCTAAACATCGCCTTAAATCAAAAAAAAAAAACAAGAATATCATTTAATTAATAACAGATGAAAATCTGCATTTTTTATTTCATTAATGAGATTACTTTGCATCACCAGCATTCTTAGGCTTGTTACTTGAACGGAAATGTCTCAAGTTTCCAAAAGAGCTTATATTCTAGACGAATTAAAGAGATTATTTAACAGAACAATAAAAAATAATAACTAAATTATTACACACTTACAATACAAGGAGAATCCATCCAATGCGCCAAGAGATCTTTGGTAAATTTTATTAATAATAACTACTGTCGTTTCGAATTATTTAACAAATAATATTTACCTAAATCATGACAACACTACCATTGTTTATAAAAATGAAATGATAAATACAATTACACGTAAAATTCACAGGAATATAGTCATACACACTACCTTTGTCATCAAAGAAAAACATGCTTCTTTTTCGTTTCTCCAATTACCGCGAACATACTATGTAAATTTATGAGAACTAATTTAATTCAACTGTCTGATAATTTCTATACCCAAAAAAAATTTCTTACCGAATGTGCATAATGCCAGAATCCTACGGGTTCCATGTGTTGAATATTCACAATATCACCAAGGATACCAGATTCGATGATACGTTTAATAAGTATATTATGAGGTGTGTACCTAAGCACGTGACCTACATATACTCACAATTGAGTTTATGGCAATAAAATATATAAGCCTTGGTTGATTTACTTACCCACAGCAAAGGTAATCTATCAAAAATTGAAATTAGAGATCGAAAGTCTTGGATATGAACGCATAAAAAAATCTTGTAAATTAATTGATGTTCCCAAAATATTGATATTATCTAAATTACCTCGTTTTGAATAACAGCTTCGGTAATTAAGCGACAATCTTCAAGTGTGACAGCCATTGGTTTTTCCAAAAGAATGTGATATCCAAGATTAGCGAAAGCTATTGCTGGTTCTGTGTGCATATTATCCAAAGTAGCAACTATCACCGCGTCACATAGTTTAGGTCGGCTAGCTAACTAATTAATTATATCCATAAAATATTATTTCTCAAATCACTAAATAAATTATGGACAATTATAAAGAATCTTACATCACGCCAGTCATTGAATACATTCTTGTCTGGAATTAAATATCGCTAAAAATTCATTATATTTTGATAATTAAAAAAAGTGTATGCTTATAAATTTTCATAAGAAATCAACCTCTTTCATATTTTTCCTTCTAAAATCATTCGGCTCAGCCACTGCAACCACTTTAAGCCATTTAGAATGTGCTATAGAATAGTAGGCATACCCTTTACCTCTATTTCGTGTAAAATATATAAGAAATAAATTATTTTTAGATTTTAGCCGAACTACTATCAAGATAAAAACCTTTGACCAGCACCAACAACAGCAATGGTAATGGGTGCAGCTGGAGGACCTGGCTTTTCATGAGTTATCTCAAGTAGAGGCACAATAGACTCGATTTTTGAGCTTTCCATTTTCTTAGCATGCATGTAATTAGATCAATTTGGTGATAATAAAACGGAATACTGTGCAATTCATTTAAACTACTCCAGCTCACCCACGATCGATTTTCCCTTCACGTGATTTTTCCGATCCCTGACGATCTCGAAACCAATAAGGATGGGCAAATTTTTCAACAAAAAAACGGGAATATATGCTTAAACCTAACTTTTAGCACTAATAAAAAATGACGGAAGACAATTTTACATATAACTACTCCAGCTCTAACCCTAACCTTTAATAGTGCGGAATGTTTCGGGTAATTGTTGTGGCTTGGAAAATCGTATCATAAAATCACATGAAGGGAAAATCGATCGTGGATAAAATTTTCATTCAACAAAGTACATTCATCTTTATTGATTTTCATACACAAAAAACTGCGTAATCTATACATTGTAGAAAAAAATGTTCGTTAATTATACAACACTCAATATCCGATTTGACGTTTACTTCTAATGTTCTGCGCGTTTAGCAAGTAATTCTTCAACCACCGATTCCACATTTCCATTATACATATACAACAGCTCTTTATTTTGTTGATCGTTTCCGAATCCCATCGCATCTAATGCATCTAATATTGAATTAATTGCATTTGGCGAAAGTTCATGTGAGTAATCTTGCTCTTGATGTACTTTACCAGGATATTCATTATATGTATAATTATTATTATTGTTATTATTATCACCACCGCTTACACCTCCTGCTCCCGATCCTTGAGTACCATTATCAGCATCATGATTTCGCCAAAGAGATGTAAAAGTATCTGCCCAAGGACGATTGTTGCTGCTGTTGTTATTGTTGTTGTTATTATTAAGATTATTATAATTATTGTTGTTGTTGTTATTGTTATTGTTGTTGCTGTTATTGTTAAAATTATTATTATTGTTATTAAAATTACTATGATTATAATTGTAATTATCATTATTATCATTATCATTATTATTATAATTGTTATTATTATTATTATTATTATTATTATTATTGTTATTGTTATTATTATTATAATTATAATTGTTATTATTATTATTATAATTGTTATTATTATTATTATAATTGTTATTATTATTATTGTAATTATTATTATTATTATAATTGTTATTATTGTTGTTATTCTCAATATTATCATTTCCCTTTCCCTTTTTGCCTAAGGAATTAAACAATTGTCGCCAGGAATCTATATCAACTTCTCGATTTTGAAGAATTTTGGCCATTGTTTTATCAGTCTTTTTAAGCAATCGTGGATTACTTAATATATATGGTTGATTTTGATCCAAAAGAATTTGAAATTCTTGTGCAAGAGCTGTTACAGAAGCTTGTTGATCTTGTGATGGTAATGGAACCGGAGGAGGCAATTGTTCAAATTTGTTATCTTTAGACCTTTTTTCTATATTGGATTCTTTTTTATTAATAGCATTATCTTTACTAGAATTTTCTTTGATAGGTTCTTTTTCTTTTTGTTCAACGCCAATTGTAATTGTGGGATGAAAAGTGGGTTCAATATTGACAAATTCATCTACTTCCTCTTCTTCCAATACTACATCATCTTTCTTTTTATTACGTGCGAACGAAGAGGCTTCATTTTTATCACGCGCGAACGAAGGAACTTCATCGATTCCAAAAGTATCCGATATTATATTAATCTGATTATCATCATTGCTGTGATTATTGTCAATTGTTTTTACATTAAATTTCAAAGAATTGTTCTTTTTATTATTTTTATTGTGAATATGGTCATTAATCACTTCTTCAAGTTCAAAATCCGTAGATAAAGTGATATTATCTCCTTCCTCATCAGTATACGAAAGAGTGAATTGAGTCCAAGAGGGTAGATTGAATAAATTACGAGTACGTTTCTCGAATTCTGACCAAGTAATTTTTTCAGAGTCTTGAATTGTGAATCTACGTGCTGTCGATTGATAAATAACTTTGATGTTTAACATGTTTGGAATAAAAGAATCTTTCGATAATCATTGAACACACCGCGTTATTTTTATCGTTGTTACTTCTATTTTATTTCTTATTTGTAAAAAAAAAAAAGGATAAAAGCCAAGCATGTGTATGTTCTCACAATAAGTTATGCAAGATGTCGTGTACTCGTGTGATCACATGTAACAAAAACATTATTCTACAAGTCACGAGAATTCTATCTATAATGAACTAAAATTAATTTGTATTATAATGTGGATGGATGGATGAGTGGTTCTATATCTTTTCCGATTTCTTCAGGCTATTTATAATATAAGCAAAAGGAAAGGATTATTAGCAATTCTTTCTCCCGGAAAATATATGGGATGGTTATTAACAAACAATGAATTACCTTGGAAATACTCCCATATCGTTGTACAACTTTACCATTACGATCTACCAAGAATTTCTCGAAATTCCATTTGATGCGTCGAAGTCCCATTAACCCTGCCTTCTGACTTTTAAGATAATTGTATACTGGGGAGGCATTATTACCGTTTACTTCGACTTTAGCCATTATTGGAAACGTAACCCCATAATTTATTTGGCAAAATTCAGTGATTGCTATTTTGTTTTATATAGAAATAAGTACGTGAGAAAATTATATAAATTTAGATAAAAGAAAATTACGATACTAACCTTCTTGATTATCCAATTCTTGATTGAATTGAGCACTTGGAAATCCCAAAATCACCAATCCATTATCCTTATATTTTTGATATAATTTCTCAAGACCAGCGAATTGTGGTGTGAATCCGCATTTGGATGCTGTATTAACAATTAACACTACTTTTCCTTTTAGATCTGAAAATTTGAACACATGTTGACGTTTATCAAGTGCTTCGAGATCATAGAAAGATGTCACAGTAGTTGCTGTATCAGGCATTTTTTTTTTCAAGTTAGAAAAAGATGAATAAGAAGGAGAATAAACTAATTGATAAAGATTAAAAAGTTTAAATATAATCGAAATAACAATTACAAAAATTGAAATCTTTAAAATTGACCGATTGATCATTCTGGTGGTTAAAATGATGACTTTATATATAGATGACGGAAATCACTATTGCTATATATTGAATGTCAATTAATAACAGAATCGACCGAATCGGGTACTACTAATCTCCAATCTCCGATGGAAATCATGTGGCAGGAACTAATAAACATTACGTTATTATCTCGTGGGTCCATCGCCTTTGTTTACTAGAATAACGATGCTGACAGTATTTTCTACGTTGTCTTTATGGAGAGTTGGTGCGACATTGGGTAAGTATATCAATCAAAAAAGCGTATGCATGTAAAGTGTGGAAAATACATTTTTGGGTAATAACATCTATTTATGATTCTTTTAGGTTCGACTGGGATTTTACTTGGAACTTACGGTTGGATTTCTTTTCTTTTTTTAAATTGATGCATGATTAATTGATGAAATGCAAATAATCTCCCGCAAATCCATAGGAAGCCATGGTTTAAAGAAAGTCGATCCTGCATTGCTAAAGGTACAATTGGTCACCGTAAAACTCTCTTCTTAGTTATCAAACAAAAAGGTCTTTTCCTCATAACTTACATACCTAAACAATTCCAGAATTGGCAAACAGCCGTGAACTACCAATTCATTCATGCTCTCGCCATTCTCTACCTTTCTAACGCGCGTCACCCGATCACTGATCGACCTCCATTACTTGCTGGAACTTTGATGACCGTCGGGACTACAATGTTCTCAGGAACCTTATATCTGAAGGTCTTGTCAGATAAAGCGAGGGCTTCTCGAATTTTGGCCCCGGTTGCGCCGTTAGGCGGTTTATTGATGTGTGCGGGATGGGCTTTTCTATGGTTTTGAGAGAATTGGGTCTTTTAATGCTTACTTACCTTGTGAATGAATAGCGTATTCACTTTGACCCGTTGAAGTATTGAATTTTTGTCTTGTAAATTCAACTTTTATCCTCTATCAAATTTTCATCCTTCATGATAATGAAGGTACATACGTACATTAGAAATTCATGTGACTTAAGTCACACATGAACATATATGAACCGTGTTAAAAATAAACAAACAATTTTCCCTTACTCATACAAAAACTCACCCTGGTTACAAGAACACTCAAATTTTTGATTTCTTGACTCCTTCAAGAACACACCAAAAAATGCAAACTCCGGGGAACTTGGACATTTACTGGCGTGAAAAGAATGATTATATTCCATATGACTACTCTCAACAGAATGTTGCTGGTGCCTCCTCTAGTGCTATGGGACCTCCAAGTACAGGTGGTTAATCTTACGAAATTTAATTACTTATGTTTTTGCAAGTCCCTCTTTTTTATTTTTTTTTTTAATTACAAACCTCTAGAAACCAAATTGTTTTTGTATTTTTGTTTCTAAAAACATTGCAGCTTAGCATCATCGACCTTATCAGCTATTCATCTCATTGTGTTACTTACTACTCTTCTACTATAAAATAACAAGTCTTATAACAATAACAATAATAATAATAATAATATTGTGTTATATTATATTTTCTCTCAAAATTATTTTTTCTTGTTAAAAATTTTCAGCACAGCTTAACCGATCTCTATGAATAATTATCATCATCCAAGGACAATGAATGGCTTTTCTAAGCTATTACTATTACTACTGATAATCTCTCTTTCAGGACATACTAATAAAACATCAATCAATTTTCTTCTTTTTATCCTCCTATTTTTGCATAATCGATTGTAAAAAACGGTCTTCTCGGCACTTTCAGCCGAAGTTCCTTATTACCCAGAGAACTTCAATAATAACAGTAGCAGCAATCAAGATGTCGTCATGAAAGATATTAAAATTGAAACAACGTCTTATTTTCGAGATCGTTCGCCTGATCAAAGACGTCGAGAGGACGAGTATCGTGAGCGCCATGAAAGAAAAAGGGACAAAGATAGGGGGGAGAGAGAAAGAGAACGGGAGAAAGAAAGAGATCGTGATGCTGATAGAAGTACTAGGCGTAAAGAATCCGAAAGAGATCGAGGTAAAAGTCGTGAGCGAAGTCGCGATCGTAGTCGTGAACGTCGCAGAACTCGTGACGATAGAGATGACCGTGATAGAGAAAGTCGAAAATCACGTCGCTCAAGAAGAAAAAGTCGTAGTCCTAGTCTAAGAAGATATAGTCCAACCTCAAGATATCGCTCACGATCTCGTTCGGTAACTCCAATAAATAAACGTGTTAGGAAATTAAATAATTGGGATGTACCTCCTCCAGGTTATGAAGGAATGACGTCTGAACAAGTTAAAGCGACAGGTATATCCGAATACTAATAATCAAATAGTCATATCCTTTATTAATCTATTCTTTATTTTGTAGGCCACTTTCCTTTACCAGGTCAAGCTGCTGTAGGTGCAACGATGAAACCCCCAAGTGCCCCAGAAACTCCGTTAATTCATATTCCCGGAATGGATCCATCTCGTGCTGCTTTAATGATGGGAATGACTCATGAGTTACCGCCAAGACCCAAAGTAAGCCAAGGTGCAGCTGGTCCTGTGGCACAAACAGCTTCACTTGCAAGGCAAGCAAGGCGTCTTTATGTGGGTAATATTCCTTATGGCATTGACGAGGTAAGCTTTTATTTAATTTAATTAGTTGAATTTTTTTCAGTTTTATTTAGTTTGAATTTCATATTTAGCGTGGATTATCTGAATTCTTCAATTCGACTATGATTCAACTGAATATTACAACTTCACCTGGTGACCCAGTTATTGCAGTACAAATAAATCATGATAAAAATTATGCATTTGTCGAGGTATTTTATTATCACAATTTTTTAAGAATTACGTTAGTCACTATTTCCAATTAATCAATAAAATCTGTAGTTTCGTGCACCTGAAGAAGCCACAGCAGCAATGGCCTTCGATGGAATTACCTTCCAAGGGCAATCTTTGAAAATTCGTCGTCCTAAAGATTACCAAGCTCCTCCAGGTCACGATCAAGAACCACCGCCCATTCACGTACCTGGTGTAGTGTCGACGAATGTTCCTGATAGTCCACACAAAATATTTATTGGCGGACTTCCTACATATCTAAACGACGAGCAAGTTATAGAGCTCTTAAAATCTTTTGGAGAATTGAGAGCTTTCAATTTGGTCAAAGACAGTTTAACCGGTGTTTCAAAAGTAAAATTTTTTTCGGAATACCTTCTTTACGGCTAATTTTTGCTTTAAAATATTTATATTCAAAATTGTTCCTTTATTGTTAGGGCTTTGCTTTTTGTGAATACGTGGATCCAACTGTCACTGATTTAGCATGTCAAGGATTGAACAATATGGAATTAGGAGATCGTAAATTAGTTGTACAGCGTGCAAGTGTTGGTTCTACTAAAAATACAGGAGTGGCTATAACTTCATTACCTCCTTCTTTGCTTATTCCCGCAAATAACGGAGAGATGCAACCTACTAGGATCTTGCAACTATTAAATATGGTCACACCAGAGGAATTAATAGATGATGATGAATACGCAGGCATGTTTATTAATGATTTCTATGTTTCCTATGATCGTAATCATAAAAATATACCTAAGAATATTTCCTTTTTACTAATATTAGATATTTTCGATGATGTCCATGAAGAATGCTCGAAATATGGAAAAATAGTTGACATGAAAATTCCTCGTCCAACACAAACCGGATTAATGGCAGGCATCGGAAAGGTATATATTACTAACGCACGCATATATATCTTTTTATATATCCCTGAGCAGCCATTTTTATTATTGTTATACGTTTACGTGTGATATGCATTATTTTTGTATACGAATCTTTTCGTCTTGTTCTTTTCCCATTCATTGCAGATATTTGTGCGATACGAACGTATTGAAGAAACTGGCGTCGCGCTTCGCGCTCTAGCAGGTCGAAAATTCGCCGAACGTACTGTGCTAACCTCATATATTGACGAAGACAGATATCTAGCTGATGATTTCTAGTTTTACTCTTAAATACATACAATTCTACACAAAGATTGCCATTTCATTTGATAATTTTTTTCTCGATAGATAGATAGATATATACTTTATTCTGTTGCAAAGTTTTAGCCACGATTTTAAGATAATCGACTCGCGCGACTAAACTTGGAATTATTATAATTATTTGGGGTGTCCTATGTGTTGCACTTATTTTGGACGGCAAATATATGTATACGTGTGCAAGTCATGAAATTAGGTGTGAGATTATTTTACCTTGCACTAGTATAAGATCCTTGCACCAGTTGTAGCTTCTTCCTGTAAATCAAGTTTGGAAGGGGTTTATAAGGTTATCGATATGTATCACGTAAGATTAAGATTGATTACAAGTTTTTATTGAATAAAGACTAGGTGTGCATCACCTAACGCTAAGTGATCGTATTGATGAACTTTAAAAATCACATGATTTATTATAGTGCTGAATAGAATACATCTTTAAATTCTACATTCCTATTATTTATATAGCGAGATTTGGTTATTGCGAACTTTTGCCAAATTTCCGATTATAATAAAATGCACGATTTTCCATTACTATATAACGAGCTTGGACCTTATACCCGGTTTTGACTATTTTTCGGGTATCAAAAAATGTGACTTTACTAAAGTGCTGCCCCATGCGGCGAATTCTTGGTGTCTCACGTGTCACACGAAATAAGAAACCAATAGTCTGAAACTTGTAACTTCTAATTCTACCATATGATCAAACAAAATTATTTCAGTAGTATTGTTTGTTTTGCAAACTTAGCATTCAAAGAATTTTTTCATATTCGTATTAATACCCCACAAGCCCACAAATAACTTTGTTCTCCAAAACTAGAAATCATATTAGTTCTAATGTTTGATCTTCATAATAATACAATACCGATACAATAGTTCAACCAATACGTAATATAGTACAATCGTGCATGTTAAAATTGAATGCATATATGTTAAATAATACGTATCGGTATATTGTTATGTCAATAGCGCATTCGTAAAATTTTGTTCAACAAATAATATATGTTAACGTGCCATAAGTACTAGCCGAACGCGCGTGCTACTCGAAAGATCAACAACGAAAAAATAATAGCACAAATGTATAAAAGCCGCGTCCTTCGTTCAATTGGTTTTTTTGTCGCAGATTCAAACAAGAGCTGTTAACCAGAAAGACTTCATTTCGTCCTTCCTTCTATATACATTACATTTTAAAATACAGACTGGTTTCTGTATCTTATTGTAATCTTCGAACATCTTTTCCGCACTCCTAAACAAATCTTCAATATACTCGCCCGAATTAAGAAGCAATATAAAAAAAATGAAGATTTTTACAGCATTAACTCTCTTGGTGGCAGCTATCTCGTTAACCGCCGATGCAGCACCGACCTCGAAATCACCCGTAGTCTCAATCGAATTGGCGAAAGATGATTTACCCGATTATTTTACTTGGCTTGAAAAGTCGAAAATTAATATAAACCGTGCACTATTGAAATATAGGAAGAATATTCGAAAAGCCTTTAGTGAGGGTTTAGTTGGTCAAGATGCCATCGAAAAATTAGAAGCTGCTTCCACTCCAATGTTTGGTGATTCCTCTCCGAAAACTTTCCTCATTGATGTTAACTATAAGAAAGGAAAAACTAATAGTACCAGCGATACTGGATCCAAAAAAAGCAAAGGAAAAAAGGGAAAACCCATCAACAATCCTCTTCAAGATGAAGGAATGGATATTGGTTATCACGGACCAATTAAAATAGGAGGACAAACATTCAATGTAATTTTCGATACTGGTTCATCTGATATTTGGGTGCCAGCACAAGAATGTCCTGATGCAGCTTGCAAATCCCATAAAGCTTTTAACCCAAAAAAAAGCAAAGGATTCAAAACCGATAATAAGCCATTTGACATTCAATACGGTACTGGTGCAGTTTCTGGCGTTATTGCAGTAGATGACATTTCAATTGCTGGTGCTAAGGCAAAAGGTCAAATTTTCGGACTATCAACAAAAATGTCTGACTTTTTTACAAATGCAAAATTCGATGGAATACTCGGAATGGGACTTGATAAATTGAGCTCACAAAACGCAAAAACACCTTTCACTCAGCTTGTTGAACAAAAAGCCGTTAAAGATCCAGTTTTTGGTTTCTTCCTTGGGCGTCAAAAAGATGGCAGAGGAAATAAAAGTCAATTAACTCTTGGTGGTGTTGACTCCACAAAATTCACTGGTCAACTCAAGTATAATAAACTCGTGGGTAAAAATGGTTACTGGGAAATTGCTTTAGGCGATGCTAGCGTTAACGGTAAGCCTCTTGGATTCAGCAAAAAGACTGCCATCATTGATACTGGCACGACCCTTCTCATCGTCCCTCCCGCTGACGCTGCTGCTATCCACAAAGCAATTAAAGGCTCCGTTAATCAACAAGGTGAATACTTTGTCCCATGCAACACTAAGGCTGTCGTTTCTCTCACTTTCGGTGGAGTTACCTATAAAATTTCACCAAAAGATCTTGCTCGTGAAAGAACTAACCAACATAATCTGTGTGTTTCTGGTATTGCTGGCGATAATATCGGTGGACCTAACCAATGGTTAGTCGGTGATACTTTCCTCAAGAACGTGTATAGTGCCTACGATATTAAAAAGCTTGCCGTTGGATTTGCACCAATTAAATAAATTTTTCTTTCGAAACGACAATTTAATTATTCAGTTCGTTTCCGATTAAATCTTTTAGTTATATAAATTTATTGTATTTTAGATTTTGGGTAAATTGAATTTTATCCTTAGATTGTACAAAATTTTCGTTTAGAATAATAGTCTTAAATTAATTACGTATGCGTATATTTTTCAAACGATAACTTTAATATCGCTAACCGCAAAATTTTTCTATTCGAATCTATATTCTCTATTGACGCGTACGCGACTGTTGAATAACAAATGACAGATAATATTACTAATAAATATTATCTTTTCCACAAAAAGAAATACAAGTCACTCTCGTTATAGTAAAAACTAATTAAAATCTTGATATAGTAAAGTTCAGTCCAAAACAGTCTATAATAAATCCTCTCGTTATAGTAAATTTACAAACTAACGATGCAAGTTACTCTTGTTATAGTACAGGGCATCCTATATCGAGAGTTTATTAGTAAAATTGCTAATTGCATCTTTTCACAATAACGATAACTCATAATTGTTTAAATTTAAATTGTAATGTTTTTATTTATTAAACAAACGAAACTAATTCAATAAGAATCTCATGTTTTACCTTGCTTATTTTTAAACATCATATACGTACACGGATTAAAAGTACTGTATTATACAATAAGATTCTAGGTCTACAGATTATTTCTGTTATGAAGCACAATGGTTAATTGACGAAATTTGTATCTTAAGCTTTTTATTATGCTAAATAGAGCTTCAAAGAACATGCTTATATTTCTATACAAGGAAAATCATTGCAGTTGAAACACGTAATTTTATCAACTTTTTTTACATGTAATACAGGAGTTGCACGCATAGCTGTAAGGAGCTCACAGTTGGATGTGAGATACAGTATGTGTGTTGATTCACCAATAGTTAAAAATTGGATTATTTGGCCAATGGACCAATTGAGTTATTGTTGAGTGGCTTAAGCGGCCAAAATCGTTTATAAAAATGCTATTTTCAAAATGTATGCATGCGGCATATAGAACAATTGCTCATAAAAATGAAGCTTCGTTTCGAGTTGAAATGGTTTTTGTTGCAAATTCGACCGAGTCGACTCGTTAATCTAGAAAGCTTCTTTCTTTCCTCCCTTCCTTCCTTTACTCTTGGATAATTTTACATTCTTTGATATAGACAGGTTTCTATATCTAGTTGTAATTGCATCTATACCGAAATTAAAACATTTCATAACTTTAAAAACACCGAAGCTTTATATTAATATTAGACATTACATTATCAAATACTTTCTTTACCATTTTATAAAAAACTTGCAACATGAAGATTCTACAAATTTCGGCTTTGTTCATGGCAACAGCGTTTCTAACAATTGACACAGCACCAATTAAATCACCTGCACATACAATCTTATTGAGAAAAACAGACCCTTCCGAATTGTATAGTGGGCTTCAAATTTCAACAATGATAAAAAATCATGCATTTGCGAAGTATGCCGATAACATCAAAGCAGCATACAGTAAAGGTTTAGTCGGACATGAAGCAATTCAAGTTTTAGAAGCAGCCATCACTTCCTTAATTGGTCCCACTGCCCCAAAACAATTTATAAGAAAGAAAAATAAAGGAAAAACGGATGATGTAACAAATAATCCACTTAAAGTTGAAGGGTTTGACATAGGATATCACGGCCCAATTAAAATAGGAGGACAAACATTTAATGTAATTTTCGATACTGGCTCATCTGATCTTTGGGTGCCGGCACAAGAATGTACTGATGCAGCTTGCAAAGTTCACAAATCTTATAATCCGAAGAAGAGCAAAGGATTTAAAACCGATAATAAGCCATTTAAGCTTGAATATGGTACTGGTGCAGTTTCTGGATTTATTGCAATAGATGATGTCTCAATTGCTGGTTTTATGTCAAAAGGACAAACTTTTGGACTCTCAACAAAAATGTCAGATGACTTTAAGACAGATGAATCTGATGGAATTCTCGGAATGGGACTTGATAAATTGAGCTCACAAAACGCAAAAACACCTTTCACTCAGCTTGTTGAACAAAAAGCCGTTAAAGATCCAGTTTTTGGTTTCTTCCTTGGACGTAAAAAAGATGGCAGCGACAGTCAATTAACACTTGGTGGTGTTGATTCCTCAAAATTTACTGGCCAACTCAAATATAATAAACTCGTGGGTAAAGATGGTTTCTGGGAAATCGCTTTAGATGATGCTAGCGTTGACGACAAGCCTCTTAGATTCAGCAAAAAGACTGCCGTCATTGACACTGGCACGACTCTTCTCATCGCCCCTCCCGATGACGCTGCTGCTATCCACAAAGCAATTAAAGGTGCCGTTTATAAACAAGGTGAATACTATGTCCCATGCAACACTAAGGCTGTCGTTTCTCTCACTTTCGGTGGAGTTGCCTATAAAATCTCACTAAAAGATCTTGTTCGTGAACGAACAAACCAAAATGATATGTGTGTTTCTGGTATTACTGGCGGTAATATTGGTGGAGCTAACCAATGGTTAGTCGGTGATACTTTCCTTAAAAACGTGTATAGTGTCTATGATACTGAAAAGCTTGCCGTTGGATTTGCACCAGTTAAATAAACATTTGTTAGTAAATAGAAAATAAATATAATAGATGATTCATTTTTTGTACAAAATTGATTTTTTTTAAAAATGTACGTATATAGAAAAGTATAGTGCATAATTTAATAAACGTATGCGCATTGTTTTAATAGGTAATATACTTTGATGAAATATTTTTGCGTAAATTATTAAATTAAATGGGAACTAAAAGAATACTTAGTTAATATTCGAATGTTTTTGTTTACAAGACAATGCACCATTGCTACAAAAACGCGTCTATTCGATAGTTTTTATTCTATTGATTATCGTCACACAGTGACTCTCTTTTATAGTGTACCCCCTTTATAGTGGAGACTAATTAAACTCACGATATAGTGGAGAATATCCAAAACTGCTCTAATAAAATCCACTCAATATAATAAATTTACTGATAAATTTTCAAAAACTCTCGATATAGTGGATTTTTGACAATTTTTTACTGATAGATTTTTTTGATACACTATAAAGAGAGTTACTGTGTAGTTTTTTGAAAATGTTGATAATCTTAAGTTGGATTTGGACGCGTCCATTAATATAGGTAGATCAATTAAACTTGCCAAGTGATAATACAGAATATAACCAATGAATCATTTTTTATCAAGCTGACCACTTTTCATTATAATTTAATCATTTCTGGTGAAAATAAGGTATTATCAAACGAAAATGTATAGAAAATGATTCAGATTTTTCCAGTAACTCACAATAATAATTCGAACAAATCAAATATATCTGCTACTCATGTAAAACTAAAACTTAGTATTATATTTTTTTTTCTTTTTGGAATCATAAATATTTGTTTATTTCTTACTTTATTTGAGAATATACAGTTGGCGCGTAATTGATAGAGCGCAAATAACCGTACTAAAAATTTTTTATTTGGGTTTTTTATATTCGTTAACTTTTTATATTCGTTGGCTTTATCTTAATATTTACAGGTTTTTACATTCGTTGGCTTTATCTTGATATTTATAGTAAATACTTTTTATAGTAAATACGAGTACTTTAATAATTTATTTATTTTTAAATAATAAATAAATTTTTTTGATTGTTTGATTGTAGATACGGTATAAAAAGCATTCTTTGCTCGTGTACGTTGTCCCCGTATTTGATTTTTTAAAAATTTTCACGGTGCTCGCACTATCATCTAGTTCTCAGTCAACGACTGTTCTCATTCAACTCGAGTAATAATATACGCATCAAGGACCCAGTTGTTTTTACTTTGGTATGTCATAATTTTTCGCGAGGACACGAGTTCCCATTCTACGCCCATTCATGTCAAACTGATGTACTCGGGTTTTTCTAGTGAATTTATCTCATTAAACTCGAGTACTCATGTTAATATTTCACATCCGTATACTATAACTCGAGTGCTAGTACCCCACTCTCAAAACTCGAGTGCTAACATTCAAATGGCATTTTCCGACACCAGCACCACAAACATAAATTTCATATACCAAGTTTTTAATAGTAAATAAATAATACATACGTAGTTTATTCGGCGTTTTTTGTGTCAATTCGCTATGTTTGTAACACATATGTTGGATATGTACTTAAATAATTCATAAATGAAAATTACGGGGCCGATGATCACTAATAAACTTAGATCGGTCACCTTTTTAATAATTTACAGGACAAATTATTCATTGTAAATTTAGAATGATCTGAAGAAAAATAATTAAAAAAAAGAGGTGCATCGATTAGGCCGATTCTTGTTTTCTTCAGTTTCTTCAAACGCGCGTATAAAATTACTTTTCAACTACAGATAATTATTTTATTCGAGCTATATAGGGAAAGTACCCGAGTTTACACCAGAACTTCTAATTAGGAAATTTCCCGATTCGGTTGGATCCAGGGACCCGGAAAATTGTGATCTAAATTTTTTGAGGTTAGTCAAATATTTCAAATATTTTCAGTTTCAACAATATAAAATCATATGATTACAATGATTTGATTAGCTATAAATCACATTATTTGCAATATCAAATTGTTTATTAGTCACATGCTTTGGTGTGAATTTCTTAATGCTGGCCAAAATCCAAATTGAAATCCAAATTTTCCGGGTTCCTGGATCTGAAAATCCGGAATTTTGGATGTCAGAACCCGGATCGTTATCAAATCTTCAGCAACCGAATCGGGGAATTTTTACATGGCTATATTGTAAAATATTATACCTAATTCAAAAGTATGATTTATCTTTTTCTTGCGACAGACTTTAAAACACCAATTTATTCTCCTGCATACGTATATTAATTAGAAATTATAAAATAATTTTTATGCTACTAAATTTTTTGTTACAAATATATATATGATAAGGGTCGTGACATATATTACGTAATATAGGTTTACCACAGGTAAGTTATGACTCACCGTATATGTTATACGTATATACATAAGACACAATATATGTTACGACCCTAAAAAAGCGATTTTTATTCAAATTCTATCTTTACAATGAATGTGTGAATATATGAATATATGAGTTTAAAACCCGCATCAGTTCTCAATCTATGCCCGATCCCAATTTACAAGAGACCTGAATGACAGCTCAGTTCCCCGATTTTGGCGTGTAGACTATGAACCGTGTTGTTGTGACGCATAAAATAAAAACTTTTAAGCGTGACAATTTGATTTGTCACAAGTTTTTAAACCGGAAATACAAATGCATAACTTTACCAATTTACATTAAACAGATAACTAAATTTGCTAGCCTTATTACAGCAAAGACAGTTTTTCTGTATATGTGTATCTATTTTTTTTTGCCAAATACTCCGGATTTTTTAAGACCCGAACTGTACTTACATTCTGTTCGTAATTTTGGGGGGGGGGGTTATTCGGTTAAACAAAACAAATTAGTAAACTATGTGACAATATCTTTGGGAATGCATTTATCTATTTATAATTCTTATTTGTGCAAAGTTAATAAGCTGATTTAACAAGAGAATGTGTAGATTACGACTTTTTTTTAAATGTGTCAAGTTGTCTCGCTCTAGTAATCGCCGGTATTTGAGTCCGAAATGTCAGTTTTCCCAGACCTGGGCTACTGGGAACCGAAATAATGAAGCACTAATTAAAATTTGATATACTGGAGTTGATTCCAGGAACAGTTACCGTGATAATAAATAAATCAAATTTGCTCGATAAACCGAATTTCACTTTTTTATATCCAGGTTTGACTGTGATACAAGTGAAACTCGATGAAAAATTTGATAAATCGAAGCTCAAATTTTATTAGTTATGTAAACTTCGGCTAAAAACATAGTAAACTTGATAAAACAAACTTCAAAATTTTTACTAACCTCCCCGGACCTATTCGGTTTATTTAGCTAATATTATACCCAGGTTGACAACTCATACTCCAAATTTAATTTATATTCAAAAACCTGTATCTTTGTAATAAAAATTAAAAATTTGACATTATTTATTTTTATCAAATATATAATTATAAGCACTTTAACAAAAATATAAAGACGATCAGTGTTGTCAATTATATACAGTTGACTCGCAAAACTTTCTAGAATTTTTATCTTCGTCAATATCAGTCCAAACCAAATAAAAAAGTACTCATTTTGAAGCACAAGACCTTAGTATTTTTTGTTAACAGATTATTTTAGTCAATTTTGTAAAACTGAGTAATTTAAATCAAAGTTTCAATTAGTAAATTTCGCACATTGAAGAACTTTTTTTTCTATGACGGATCCAAATTTGGAAAATGTTATCGTTATGCTCTAACAAATCCGCCTGTGTACCAATTTTCACAAAAACTCGCTCAAAATTTAAGATCCCGAAGGTTCGAATCTCTGCTAGGAGTATTTATTTGCTAACAGAGATTTGAACCTCCAGGATCTTAAATTCTGAGCTAATTTTTGTGAAATTGGTACACAGGCGGATTTTGTTAGAGCATAACATTCTTAATTAGTGATCCAAATTTAGATCCGTCATAGAAAAAAATTTCTTCAATGTGAGAAATTTACTAATTGAAAATTTTGATTTAAATTACCAGTTTTACAAAATTGACTAAAATAATTTGTTATCAAAATATTTTTAAAAAATACTAGATCTCGTAATTCAAAATGAGTACTTTTTATATTTTGTTTGAACTAATATTGATGAAGCTAAAAATTCTAGAGAGTTTTGATCATGTGTTTCATTTCTTGTGTGAGTCACTATATGTTCAATGGTTTTTTAGTTGGAATTGGACATATAGTTTTATATATCCAATTAAAAATATGGGGTAGCTTATTATGTTTAATTGAATACTTTTAACAATACTGAAAACAATTCTGATAAAAGTGATAATTATAAAAAACTTTGTTCCAAAAGAATTATAATTAATAATAATTATTTATTGTATTTTTTATGAATTGTAATAATAAATTTTGTATTGTATTTATATATATTTCAATAAAAAAACTTAGTTTGACAAAAAATTTGAATTATTGATATGTTGCAATTCATCTATAAGTAATAATATATTGTATGTTTTAAATTTTATAAGCTCTTCAACTAGAAAATTAATCCAAAATTAATCCACAAATATTACACAAATATTATATTTTAATCATATTTGTGAATTAAATTTGGATTAATTTTCTAGTTGAGAAGCTTATAAAATTTAAAACATATAATATATTATTATTTATAGATAATTTGTATCATATAAATTTTTAATTCAAATTTCTAAATTCCTAATTAGATTTTTTATAATTTGTATTATTATATGGTCCGGTGCAATAAGATTGGTACATCAAATTTTAATAAAAATAAAAATATTTTTAAAATAATTTGTATTTTTTAAATATTTTATATTTTAATATACT
>CAJVPL010000763.1:0-20437 GCA_910591945.1 Ambispora gerdemannii | reverse complement strand
TAATTTTATTATTAGGTGAATTTATCATTAATTTATTACATGTTTTTAATTATTATTTATTATTCTTGAGGTTCTGAGAGCTATTGAACTTGAAAACTAAGCTAAGTTATATTTATATAAATTATTATTACTCAATTTTCAAATATTAAAGTTATTTTTGATTGATATTAAGGTTACAAAAAGTGCTCACTTTTTGATTACACATCACTTGCTTGCTTTAATGTTATATAAATTTCATCATTAATATTAATCAAATTTAATTATGTAGATCAATAAACAAATCTAAGAACCAATAATATCTAATATGATTATTCAATAAAATAACATCTAAAAATAACTATTCAATAAAATATAATAAAATATTATCCAACTAAATTTATGATATGAATTAATCAATAAAATAAAAACTAAATATTTATATCATAATAATATTGCATATTTAAAAGAATTAGTTGGCAAAGTTAAGAATATTTTGTATTGCAGATTTGAAATTAACAATTCATATTGTATTATCAATGAATGTCATGTCAGTTATATTTTTAGATAGATTTTGTGTTATATTAGAATTAATATCAGATTTTTAGAATATTAATATTGAATATACTTGTTGTTAATAATATTGATCTATATAGCATAACAGAGAGTTATAGAAGATATGTTATAGAATAGGTATGTTTATCTCTTCTTGTTCTATATCATCATATATGAAATATAATTTGTAATATAGTATTAAAGATATTGTCTGAAATATAATTAAGTAAATTATATTGTTGTTTCTATTATTCATTAGATCATAATATTATATTATATTTACATGTTCAATTAATATAGTATTCTTTAATAGCTGTAAGAACATCTTGTAGATTATCAATAAATTAATGATTTGTATAAATTTTGTTGATATTGATAAATTTAGTTTCTTTTTCTAAAATTTTTTTAATAATATTATTTTTGATTTCCTTGATTTTGAACTTTTTTTCCTCAAGATCTTTAATAGTTTGAATTATAGAGCAAGATTTGATAATGCTTTTTAACCAATCATTTAGAGAGTTTTGATTATAAGAGTTATATAATAAGATGATTTTGGTAAGATCAGTATTATATAGTTTTTTAATAATTCTTTCAATATTATGAATTAAAAAAGTTAATTTGAACTAGATTATGTTTTTTGTGTATTTGATTAAGCTACTGAGTAAGTTGCATTATTTTTGAAAATTGGATATAATTTTGATTTTTTAATTATATTTGTTAATTATAATTTTTTTGAGAGATTTTTCTGTAGAGTTTAAGATTATGCATTTTCTAATTGTTCAAGTTATATTTATATCATTATTTAATTGTGATTAAAGTTCATTTATTAAAATATCAATTTGTTCTTGGAAATTTTTTCATTATTCATTAGTAATATATTTAGTAATAAATACTATTTTTTGTATTTTCATTTTTTGAATATATAATTTGGAGTATGTGTTATTAAGTTTGTGATTGTAAAATCATAACTTGTTAGTTTGTGATCTGTATCAAAATAATCATTTTCTTCTATAGCTATATGAATTAAATATGATAACATTAAGATATTGTACCAATTCATATCTAATCTTCTAGTTATGTTATTTCTTGTTCATGTGTAATTGTTTTGGTTAAGATAAAGTAAGTAAAAGATTTCATTTAAATTTTTGAATTCTAAGAGTTTAATTAAATTATTTTTAGAAGATTTAAAGAAGTATTTATTAAGATCTCCTAATATTATTATAAATTTTTTAGTTAAATATATATTGTTGATATATTTTTGTAAGAATAATTTCTTATGTAAAAAGTAATAAGATAAATTTATTAATTACTATAAATAAATTATATCAATTGAGATAGTTTTCAGTTTTAATTTTAATAAAGCTTATTTTTTTATTTATTAAATAGTAAAAAGATCTAAAGAACTATAGTACAGAACAGAGACATTTAATCTTAAAAGTGACTAGAGATGGCGCAGCAAGTACGTGATACTTATTTGTTATCTATTACAATATGTTGCAACTTCAAAATTTTATAAACTGCAACTAGTTACAACTAGGTGATGCTTTATTTGTCACCATGTTGCAACAATTACTGCATCATCTTTAAAAGTGATGCATTTCCAAGTATACTGTATTTAATGAGATATATATAAAATATAAATTATAATGAAAGATAATTAATACAAATTAAAAATAATAAAAGAAAAAGAAAAGAATAAGTAAAAAGAAAGATAATTAAAAATAATGTGTATTCAAATTAATAATGTGATCTATATTTCATATCTAATCTATTTGGTAAAATATTAAGGAGTATTAAATATAGATTTGTGTTAATTTCTAACATATTATGCAAGAAATAATAAACATAACACAAAAAATAATAGACATAATACAAGAGATTACAAGAGTATATGAAAATTGTTACAATTATCCTCTCTCTTAAAAGTTAATGTTCATATTAAATTAAGGATGCGCTTTTTCAAAAGCTTGAACTTTTTCCATTGCATTTTTGAGATTGTCCAAAGGTTCCCAAGTAGAATTATATAAAAGATATCCAGTTCATTTTACAAGGTATTGTGGTTATTTTCTCACTATGTGCTTGTCCAAAATATTTTCAACTTCATATTCTTCTTTATTATTTAATGTAATAATAGCTGGTGATAGTGTTGGTCTATTAAATTCATTATCTTTATTATATAATTTCAGTAGTGAAATATGAAAAACTGGATGCATTTTCATGTTATTTGGAAGTTCTAATTTATATCTGACTGATGAAATTTTGTTGATTATATTGAATGATCCAATATATTTAGCATTTAATTTTCTTATTGGTCTTTGTTTATCAATAAGTATATTAATAAAGTGAGTTAATAAAAGAACTTTTTGATCAATTTCAAATTCTTCAAATTTGTAATGTTGATTTACATATTTTTGTTATCTATTTTGAGATTCTATCAATATATCTTTTGCTATTTTTATCATAATATTCCAGTATTCCAAAAATTCTTGAAAGGTTGCTACTTTATTATTAGTATTAATAATAATAGGTGTATAAGATAATTGTTCACAATCTAATTCAAGTGGAGTATGTTGGGTGAATATTTGTTTACTGTTGTTGTAAGCGAATTCTGCAGCAGCTAGACATTCATTCCAGTTAGCTTGCTTGTAAGTAATGAAAATTCTAAGCATTTTTTCCAAAGTTCTGTTTAATTTTTCAGTTTGATCATCAGTTTGTGGATAAAAAGTTGTCAACATAGTTAATTTAGTGTTCAATTGATTAAATAATGACTTTCAAAATTGACTGGTAAATTTGGTATCTATTTCTGAAATAATAGTTTTTGGTAATCCATGCAATCTAAATATCTCATTAAAAAATATTTTTATGATGTATAGTGCTGTGGTTATAGTATATATTATAACAAAGTGCACTCTTTTTGTAAATTTGTCAACAAAAATAACAATAGAATCATAGTCTTGTTTAGTTTTTGATAGTTGCATTATAAAGTCTATTATAACTTGTTTCTATTTGTTTTGAGGTATTGAGAGAGGTTGTAATAATTTACTTAGTTATTGATTACTACTTTTATTGCGTTGATATAATTTATAACTGGTGACATATTTATGAATGCTTTTGTTTATTTTTGATCAATAAAATTGTTGATTGATATTAGCATATATCTTGTTAATTCCAATATGTCCAGCGATTGGTGTGTCATAATACTTAAATAAGATTTTTGTTTTCAAATTTTTGTCATTTGAAATAGTGAGTTTGAATGTGTTCTTTAAATAAATTTTATTATTTTTCAATTCAAAATGGCAAGTTTTTGCTTGCTTTTTTGGTATTGCTTTTTCTACATGCTGCAATATTTTTAAAATTTTTTTGAAATATGTGTCTTCATTATAT
Organism: Ambispora gerdemannii; assembly: GCA_910591945.1. Lineage (NCBI taxonomy): Eukaryota > Fungi > Glomeromycota > Glomeromycetes > Archaeosporales > Ambisporaceae > Ambispora > Ambispora gerdemannii. Next base: position 16,522 of record CAJVPL010000763.1, on the reverse strand, counting down.
TTTTTAATTAGCTTATCTTTACTAATTAATTCAGTGTTGATAGTGCTAATATTGGTAAGATATATTTGACGAGATAAAGCATAGAGATGGCGCAGCAAGTATGTGATACTTATTTGTTACCCGTTGCAACATGTTGCAACTCCAAAATTTTATAAGCTGCAACTAGTTGCAACTAGGTGATGCTTTATTTGTCACCACGTTGCAACAGTTGCCGCACTATCTTTAATAAAGCATCTGCTACTACATTATCTTTTTCAGGTTTGTATTTTACATTAAAATTATTGGCTTGTAGAGTTTCTAACCAGTGTGCTTGTCTTAGATAAGTTGTCTTGAGTTTTGATATATTCAAGTGAAGTATGATCAGTTATTACAATGAACTTTTGACCTTCCAAATATAATCTTCAAAGTCTAATTACATGAATAATAGTTAGCAATTCTTTTTTATAAATTGAATAGTTTTGTTTAGCTGAAATAAGTTTTCTTGACTCATAAGTGATTGGTTGTTCATCTTTATCTTGATTTTGACTTAATACTACTCCAATAGCATATTCTGAAGCATTAGTAGTCACTGTGAAAGATAATTTTGGATTTGGTAATACCAAAATTGGTGCTGTAGTTAAATGTTGTTTTAAAGTTTCAAAAGCTTGTTGTTCTGCTTCTTGCCAATTATATTCTTGATCTTTATGTAAAAGCTTTGTTAATAGTAATGCTATTACTGAAAAGTCTTGTACAAATTTGTAATAGTAGCTTGCTAAGTCTAGGAATGATCTTAATTCAGATATATTTGTTAGTTTTGACCAGTCTTTTATTATAGTAATTTTGCATTTATCAACTGAGATTCTATCTGCTGAAATAAAATAACCAAGATATTTAATATACTGTTTGATGAGTTTATATTTCTTCAGTTTGACATACAATTTATTCTCTTGCAATACTTTTTAAATATTGTAGATGCTTTTCTTTGATCTTGCTATATATTAGAATATCATCCAAATAAATAATGATGAATTTATCCAAGTATTGTTAAAAGATATTATTCATGAGTATCATGAAAGTTGCTGGAGCATTTGTTAATTCAAAGGATAAAACCAAGAATTCAAAGTGTCCATATTTTGTTCTAAATGAAGTTTTGTGAATGTCTTCATTTGCAATACGAATTTGGTGATATTCAGAATATAAATCAAGCTTTGTAAAGTATTTTGATCCAACTAATCTATTTATAAGTTTATCTACATAAGGTAATGAATATCTGTTCTTGATGATAATTTTGTTGAGAACTCTATAGTCAATACATAATCTCAAAGTTCCTTCTTTTTTATGAACAAATAAAACTGATGCTCCAAATAGTGATACACTTAGACAAATAAAATCTTTATTCAACAAGTTAGTTAATTGAGTTTTCAATTCATTCATTTTCACAAATATTAATTTTTATGTTGAACAAGATGGTGGTTCACTTCCAGGTATTAAATCAATTTTGTGATTAATTGCTCTTGTGGATGGAAGTTTTGCTGGTAGTTCTTTTGGAAAGACATCTGAGAATTGTTGAATTATTTTATGTGCTTCTGGTATTAATATCTTTTCTTTGTCTTCAACATTGAATAAATATATAGCAAATAATTCAGCATTATTTGAATAATTGGATAATTGTTAACGAGAAATATAAATGAAATTACAACTAGGTGAATTTGAATTAATGTCTGCTGTGATTTTAATAGATTTATTGTCATAGTTAAAAGTCAAGATATTATTTCTCCAATTGATAGTTGAATTAGCATGAAAGAGCCATGGTTTTTCAAGTATCAAATCATAGCATTGTAAATTAAGAACTTGAGCATTGATTCCAGAGATTTTGTAAGCATTTAATTTCAAGTTTTGAATATTGACTGTAATTGTAGTTGTAATTTTCTTGCCATCAGCCAATTCTACTGTGATTGATTATATCTTCTCAGCTTTGATGTAATTCTTTTGAACAAATTTTTTATCAATAAAATTTCTTGATGCATCACTATCTAGTAAAATTCAAGTATCTTTTCCATTGACTTGTTCATTAAATTTCAATAGTTTTTCTTTGTTATCAGCAATGTAAGTGAATTCTACTCTTTCATTTTGTTGTTTGATAGAAGATTTTGCAATCTCTTCAATATTATTCATTCTTACCTTGTCTTTTGAATAGCAATTTTTAGCAAAGTGATCTGGTTTGCCACATTTATAACAATTATCTTTGACTTTATTATTGTTGGAATTATTAGAAATAAAATTTTTCTTGAATTACTTAGCATGATTCAATTTCATGGGTGTACTTGTAAAACTATTTGGTGTGTTATGACTGAATTGTGGAGTTCTTTTGAATGATACTTTGTGAAAGAAATTGTTGTTAAGTGATTTGCCAGTATCAAATATAGCTATATCATATTTAATAGCTAATTTTCATGTGTTTTCCAAATTTTCTGGTGCTTGATAGCTTACTTGCATTTTTTGTTGCTGGTTTCAATTCATCAATAAAATAAATAACTTGGTCTAGGTCACTCATATCTGCAATTTGTCCAACAAGATTTCTAAACTTGGTACCATATTCTTGAACTGTACCAGTTTGATGAAGTTGTTTAAGTTATCTTCTTAAATATTGTTGATAATTTGGTGATTGGAAAGTATTGCATAATTCTTGAGTAAAAATATCAAAGTCAACAAAAGTGGAATTGGTATTATTAATATTTGCCTTCAATTTGTTGAGGTATCAGTGAAAGATTGCATCTTTAAGTCCAGTTGATATATAATTTATTTTTGCTTTATCATTGATGACATTTTGAGCAGCAAAGATACTTTCAATTCTCAATAATTAAACTAAAACATTCTCATTTGGTTCACCTTTGTAAATTGGAATTTTAACTGGAATTTTTGGATTGTTGTTTTCATTATTATTATTTATGATAGGTGCTTAATCACTATCACTACCAGTAACATTTTCATCTTGTTATTGTTGTAACTGTTGGAGTTGTTGGTTTTGTATTTTTAATTGATTTTGATAAGACTGAATAGCGTCAATAAGATTTTATTATTATTTAAGCAAGAAAACAAATTCATTCATGAATTGTTGAAATTGTTGTAAATTCATTGTAATATATATGTTGGTGAGTGTAGAGTGTGTGTGTTTAAAGTGTGTGTATAAAGTGTATTTGTAAAGTGTGTATATTATAGCTTTAATAACCTTTATCTGCTGCTATCAAGTTGTAAGAATACTTTCTTATGTGAAAAGTAATAAGATAAATTTATTAATTGTTATAAATAAATTATATCAATTGAGATAGTTTTTAGTTTTAATTTTAATAAAGCTTATTTCTTTATTTATTAAATAATGAAAAATCTAAAGAGCTATAGTACAGAACAGAGATATTTAAATACATAATTAATGTTAAACAAATTACAAATAAATTAATAATAAAATAGAGGGTGATTGATTCTAAATTATTAATCTTAAAGGTGACGCATCTTCAAGTTATACTATATTTAATGAAATATCTATAAAATATAAAAATAATAAAAGATAATTAACACAAATTAAAAATAATAAAAGAATAAAAAGAAAAGTAATTATAAACAATATGTATCTAAATTAATAATATAATCTACATTTACATCTAATCTATTTGATGAAATATTACAAAGTATTAAATATAGATCTGTGTTAATTTTTAACATGTTATACAAAAATGATAAATATAATACAAAAAATGATAGATATGATACAAGAAATTACAAGAATATATGAAAATTGTTACAAACTATTATTATGAGAATAGATTTATTTATTATTTCTAGATGGGTAAGCTGATCTTTTTAGGTATTTCAAGAGTTTCTAATCTATTGATTAAATTCTAAAGTAGTATTATAAGTTAATTGAAATTAGCAATTAATCTGATTTTTATCTGATAATAGTTTGGAGCAGATTCTTTAGAATTTGTTTCTTTCACAGTTTTAACTATATTGATAATATTTGGTAAAATTTTATTAGAATTCATTTTTATCCCTTTGCAAATCTCAGATTTTAAGTCTCTTTTATATGTTCAGATTTTGTAATCTTCTGGATAGATATTAATTGGATCTACTTTCTTTAGAAAAGCATTAAATTAGTTGGTATACTTTCAGTTTGTTGAAGTATTTTAAGTTCATTTTGCTATTATTCAACCTTATGTGGAGTATGAAATTTTAAGACAAAGCAATATTTAAAGTCATATTTATTATTTTTAATATTTGTTCAACTAGTTAGAGTAAGAGCATTATTAATAACTCTTTGATCAAATCAAGTAGTAGCTACACCTTTCAAGTATTTATGAACAATTTGAATTTTTCATATATTAATTACTTCATTGACTATAGCAATAACTTCAAAATTCTAGAGCTATTCAACTAAATCTTAATTATTATCTTTGAATTTTTGAATTGATATGTGATTTTTTTCTGTTCTTAGTCCAATAGTAAGAGTAGCAATGAGAGTATTTAGTCTATTGAAAATATTATTTAAATTGATTATTACTTCATTATCTGATTTTTCAGTTACTTTTTCTGATTCAAAATCTAGTTCTTCTTTTGATAGTAATTCTTGATCTGAGATATCAGATTTTTTTCAGTATCAGTTTGTATAATTAATTGTTTCTGAAAGTTAATATTTTATTATTCTTCTATTAATTCTTCTTTTTTAATAATTATTAATTGGTCTTCTATTATTTTGATATTACTAGTTATCTCAGAATAGTAACTATTAGATATATTTGAATCTTCTTTAAATTCTAGATTGTGAAAGTCTTCAAGTATTTTTTTGATTAATAGTAATTAGTGATAAAATATGTATTTGTTCTGATAAATTAGAGTATTTAATAATTGAATTACTTATTTTTATAATTTTTCAGTTCAAATAGTACTAAAATTTGCTTTGTAAATATTTTTAAATAGTTATTCAGTAATAAAAGATCTAAATATTATATCTTATTATTGAATTCAGATAAAAAAATTAGCTAAAGGTTTAGTTATTATATCAGAAAGTGAAAAATAAATACAATAGTAATATTATTGAATTATTTAAAGTATTGTATCTTAACATTGAGCTTCAAGATGAATATTAAGATATAAGCTAATAGATTTTTTAATAAAGGTATAATAATTATTCATAAAGAGAATTTGAATATTGAAGAGAAATTTTTTACTAATTAAATAATTAGCTAATAAATATGAACAAGTATTGAGAGAGATAATTAGATAAATATAAGAATAATATAAAAACAATATCTAAGTTCTATACCAATTTTTACTGAAATTATTATAATTTAGAAAGGAATAAAAGATAAAATATTAAGATTTTAATTAGATATAATATTCTAATTAACTGTACTAACTATTTAATTTATAAATTATTTAATTAAAGTGATAAATAAATTAATTAATTAACAAAAATAACAAAAATAATAAAAATTCTTTTATTTCATTATTCTTACAAGAAAAAGATTATAATATCTTTAATTAAGAGATTTTAATTAATTCAATTATAACAAAAATATTAAAAGAATAGTTTATAACAAAATATCAATTCAATAATTTAATAATTCAATATCAATATTTTGATTAGTTCAATATAATTTCAAAGCTACTTGTTTATAAGGTTTGAAGTATATAGTAAGTGAATTATTCAAGTGTTAAAAAATATTTGTTTTATTATATTATTTATTCTCAAGTTTTGATATATTAAGTTAAAGTTTAACTATAATTCATATTTATATATTTTTTATGAAATACAAATATAATATTAAAAACAAGAAAGAAATACAAAAGATAATTATACTAATTAAAAATAGAATTTCAATTTACTAAATATGAAAAATAAAAAAAAAGAAGAAAAAGTATAAATCTCAAAGAATTTTGATTGGTTAAGTTATATCTACTCAGAATAAATAAGTATAAAAGTATAAAAAGTATAAAAAATATAAAAAGTATAAATGTATAAATATATAAAAAGTATAAAGTACAAGTATAAAAGTATAAATATATAAAAAATATAAAAAGTATAAAAGTATAAGAATACAAAGTAGAAAAATAAAAATATATGAATATAATAAATAATAATATATAATATAATTGTAAAATATTCTAAGTTCTTTACATGATTTTGTAATTTCATAAAATATTACAAATTATAAAATTAACAATTTTCATAATATAATTATAATTATAGTATAGGAATATATAATCTATAATATAAAAATTAAAATAAAAATAATATATTTATTCTTTTATTGCTTTTAAAAAAATTTTTGAAATTAATAATAATAACTAATTACTTTACTTAAATTTTTATTTTGAAAATAATAAAAATTTTTTTATAATTATTAACTTAATTATTTTTTATTTATATTTAATATTTTTATCAATAAGTTTATATTCAATTTTATTATTATTAATATAAATATAATCTAATAAAATAATTTTTTGCTAATAAATAATTAATTAATTTTTTAAGTTTTTGTTTATATTACTGAAATAAAGTTATTTTTTTAAAATTAAATTCTAAATATTTTAATTTAAAAATTTAATAAGCTTTTTAATTTGTTTGTAAAAAAATATAACAATTTCTAATTATTTGTAATAATATTATAAATTATACTTTAAATATAATATTTATTTATAATAAAAGTATTTTTATATTAATATAATTATTTTTTAATATAAAAAATATATTTAAATATATGATAAAAACTTTATTATATTGAATAAATTTATTTAGAATAATTTAAGCTTAATTTAATATATTAAATTTTAATTAAAAAATAATAATTTTATTAATTTAGCAAAATTTTAAAAATTTTTAAATAAATAAAAATTGTAAAAATTCTAAAAATAATATATAAATATAATTTAAAATATAATTTAATATAATAATTTATTATAAATTATTATATATATAAAAGTTTTAATAGTTAAATCTAGTAAAGTTAAAATTTTCATATATACTCCTATACTAGATTACCAAAAATTAAAAAAAATATAGTAAAATTAACATTGTTTCTTTATATTAAAATTTATTATTTTAATATAAAGAAACAATATCAATTTTACTATTTTTTTTAATTTCTGGTAATATAATATAAGAGTATGTATTTTTGTTTTCATATTAAAATAAAACTAAAAATCTATATTTCAATATATAGTGAGAATTATAAATAATATAATAATATCAAAATTTATTAATTAAATATAGTAAAATATGAGTTTTTCTTTTTATATAAAAGTTTTCAATTTTTGATTAATATTTTTATTTTTATATTAAAATAAAGTTAATATCACAAATTATTTTAATACATATTTTTTTCAGATTTTTTAGATTTAATCAAATAAAGCTATTCTAATTGCATATAAAGTTAATTATTTTTTTTATAATTAAAACATGTAATATTATTTTCATTTTAATATAATAATAAAAAATATTTATTAGTAAATTGAAAAATTTTATATACAGAGAAAAATCTATATTTTACTATATTTAATTAATAAATTTTGATGTTGTTATATTATTTCTAATTGTTATTATATGTTAAAATATAAAATATAATTTTATATCGAGGTTTGACTGTACTTTAGAAAAAGATCAGAATTTTTAATTTTTTTCCTGATCTTTTTTTATTAATATTTTCAGAGTATAATATTGCTAAATTATAATGCTATTTTTATAATAGAAAATGAACTTACAATATTTTGAGTTCTAATTATAATTAATGTATTATTATTATAAGAATATTAATATAATAAAATAATAAAAGTAATTCTTGAAAATATAATTTGAAATGTTTTGAAAAAAGAAAAATTAGGGTTTCTTTAATAATAACCAATTCTAGAATTGCTAATTCTTATTAAGAATTTCACATCAAATAATTGCAAACTTTATATAATAAGCTACTAGCTATTATAATAACGATAAGCTTTTTAATTCAAGCTACATAAAAAGTCTGGCTCGCGAGGAACTTTACACTTATCTTGCAAGAAAATTTCTCATAACTGACATGTTATAATTATAAAATACAAAAGATTTTATAAGCATTTAGCTGCTAACGTTATGATATAATCATTATGTTTAAAAAATTAATTATTATTATACTCGACTATGTTCTGGGTTGATTTAGAATCGTGTTGATTCCAAATCAAGCTTAAAATCATCCAAGAATTGAAAATTTTTTCATTTGATAGAAAATTTTCGGTATATAGCAATATTATAAGATAAACACCAGAGTTATGAAAAGAAAAAAGATGATTGCAAATATCTATACTTCATTGAAAATTTCATAAAGGACGTAAGACGCTTCAAGTGAAGGAATTAACAAACATTTAATCGCCCTATGAATATCTTTTACGGTACCCAATCCATCTTTATGACAAACAGCCAATCCATCCCTTCCGACTTCCTTACCATCTCCAAATAAAATTCGATACCAATAAAACGCTCGTCGATAATCACCACTTGCAAAATAAGTTTCGGCAAGAAATTCACTCGATTCGTTGAATCCAGCATACGCTGATTTTTCAAGCCAAAATACACCTTGGTCTTCATCATATCGATTCATATAAATCAATGCTAATTCGTATTGCGCGAGTTCCATATCTTTTGCGGCTGCTTTTTTATACCAGAACTCGGCCTGAACCTTGTTATGTCTGGTTCCAATACTTTTGTGCAAACAATAACCTGTCTCTTGCATGCCGATTGGATCGCCGAGTTCTGCAGATTTAAAATAACATTCAAAAGCTTTTGTGGCATTAATAGAGGTCCCAATCCCATAACCATGTAGAAAAGCGAGTACGAGCAAGTATTTTTCACGGTCCTCGTGTTCATTGACGAGTTGGAATAGGGTTTCAGGATCGCAGTTGTGGTCCGCCAGAAAGCCAGGTAAAAGCAAGCGGCACAAGTCGTCGAGACACCTGTGTTTTTTGGCATTAACTATAATCATTAAAGTTTGATTAACTATCCATGTTTCATCCATTTCGTCAGAATCTATTTGTGTATGCGAGTTGTTGATTTCTTCTGGCTCAGAATCTGATGTGTGAGATTCGTTGATTTTTTCCATTTTTTTCCTTAACTTTATCACCTGTTAATATTAGAGAAAATTGCCAATAAATTGAAATTAAGATATTGTTTGTATCGAAGAAACTTAATAACCCTGAAGAAAGAATAAAAAACGAAAAATTCTGCCTCAAATTATTTTTACCTTTCGGGTATACAGTAAGTAATCTATCAATTCGCTTATCGTTATCATTATCATCACTGATAATATGTGGCTTTTGTGATAAGATGCAGGTTTTGATTCTCGAAGATCATAAACATAACGATAAATTTATCAAGACCATTATTAATTAACGTTGTCTATTTGTAAGAAAAAAAGGGTTAATAGAATATACTTTGAAACCCATCGGATTACAAACCGTCACTTTCTCTTTTCCACAACATCATCAAGCAATTTTTGTACATGTACCAATAAAACGAAACCATTTTACTAGAGCTTTTATTCGTGAATCTAAAATTAACCGGAATTGCGTGATAGATATTTCTGCCTCAGTGCTTCTTCTGATTCTTTCGTCGATAGCATAAGGATGACCGAGTGCTTGCATTCTCAGCGAATCATTATTTTGTGGCTTTATTTTCCAACTCTATGCCGTAAAAATATAAAGAGTCTAGTATTGCTGGTGTCTTGGTGATTGTTGTTGGTTAGTTTATCGAGAATTTGATCCATTGTTTCTGATTCGATACGTTGTTACTAGAGCTGTTAAAATGCTCACCGGACTTGGTCCTTGAGTCGACTCGTCCTGGACATTTTAGGACCGACTCATAGCTTTTTTTGGACAGAGTCCAAATGATCACATGATGAAATCCTTATATAACGCATATCATGTCATTTATCATAATTAATATCGGTTAAGCAGCTGAAACGGCATGATTAAAATTTTTAATTACGTAAATTAAGAGTTAATCATTGCATGTAAACGTTAAATAAACTATTAATTAATCGCCCAATTTTTGTTAAACTTATAATCATCGCTCGCATCCATTAAAGAGTTATGTACTATATAAAGACAGCTCACTCTTTTCGATAATATGCATGAGCTCAACTTTGGGACCGAGTCCTAATCAAAGTCCTGACTTTTGGAGTCGGGACGGACAAGATCGGACTTTTAACATCCCTAGTTGTTACTTTGTTTACTTTGTTCTATTAGAATTTTTTAAGGTTGGTCAATCTCAAAGTTATATAATTAGAATTTTTGAATATTTTTATTGTAAAAAATGCATTGCTTTTTAAAAGGACACGAAAAAAATATCAGAATAAAGACTATATAGCAAGAAATATCTAATTATTTGTTGAATATCCTCCGCTAATTTATCAATAGTTTTGTCTTATCGTCTCACTCAGACATCTTAAGAACGCCCGTTGATAATCCTCTTTCTGATCAATTCGTTATAATTGACTGGTATCCAATTCTCAAGCAAAAAGAAAGCGCTGTCGAGTCAATAATTTATTGATACTGTACTTCATAACAAAGGCTTTTAATCCTATACCAAGATCACAGAAATGAACGATCTCTAGGAATTCTATGTCATTGTTTTTAGCAGTTTAGAAATCCATTTTAACGTAAATGCTTTTTGTCAATAACCATAATTCCATATTTTCGATTTGTTCAGTTGTTTGCTTATCTGAGATTTTACATGTGCGACAAGTGTTGCGACGGTTGCCAATGTTTCAACCGTTTGCAGATTGTAACATTACGATTGGTAGAATATCATAATATATTTAATACTTTTGTTATCAGATTGGTTTTTATATACACATGTACATGTATTGACTAATAATTATGTTACCAGTGACTCTCGTTATAGTAAAGTCATCCGTACCAACCATTAGTAAAAAATCTTCAAAAATTTACTATATCGAGAGTTTATTAGTAAATTTACGAGAGAATTTATTATGAACTGGTTTTGGACGAACTTTACTAATTAATCTTTACTATAACGAGAGTCACTTGTAATTGATATTCTCCAAAATTCACAAATAAAAATATCGATATACTTGAATGAAGCGAAGATTACTACGCATTATTTATTCGGCTGTGAAAATAGTTGCAGCAGCTGTAATAATTGCGTCGGTTCATTTGTAACAGTCGCGACTTTGGCTTAAGTGTTGTAATATACCGATGCGGCATACGAACTCTAGGCTGATGTCCGTTTCAAAAAATGACACTTCTAACATAATCGTTTGCTTTATACAGTGCTCGCCATATATAATGTAGAATGCTGTTTTCCTTTATTGCGTGTAATAAAAAAAAGCAAAAATATATATTTGCAGATATACAGTTTCATATATCTTATTGTAATTACTTCCAAACACTATAAATGACTAAGTCAATTAATCTATATACTTTGATATATTACGAACAAGTTTTTTTAAGGCAACTTAGTAGCTTAAAGTATTAAAAAAAGCCAAAAAAGAAAATTTTTTAATTAAACATATAGCATTATATCAAAATTAAAATCAATTATTTGAGAACAATAGAAATAAGATATGTTATTAAGTACGTAGTCTTAAGAAAACTTGTTTGCAATATATTAAATTATATACATGTACATGTATCTGTAATTTATATATATTTTTTTCATGCAGTTTTCATATATAATGCAAAAATTGTATCAAAATTTCTTGAATCTATGTAACAGAGCATAAGTTAGGGATCTACCAGTCATTCATTCATTCATTCATTCATTCCCCCTTTTATTATACTTATCAATAACGATAACGATAAGTACATGTACATGTACAAAGAACACAGAAAATAGAAAAACCTGATGATTCGCACACACACAATCAATTACATGTACATTGATCATAGAAAAACGGTACTTGGAAACGAAGACTGTGTCATGTATGTGTAATCATGTCTATTAATAACACCACGCAACGCCTGTCCTTGGCGTCGTGTTTCTACTACTGATACTATTAAAAGCTAGTGCATTATTATGATGTATGTGTGCATGCCATGCCATGTAGGCAAACTTTTTCAGAATAGAAAATTCTCTGGAAAAAACACTGGCCTTTCTTTTTTAAGATTTAAATATTTTTGATTTTAACGTTAACGTTAAGTGCAAATGAAAGAATCAATTTTCTGAGTGAATTATTGCAAAACAGGGTACAAATGCAAAATTAGTATACTTGTATTAATTTTCTGTCATTCATTCACAATATTATTGTTACTTGAATTGTGGTTTGTTTCAATCGTATTATTATTGTTTTGATAATAACGAACATCCATGATTCATCAACACTATCAATAAATAGAAGACGTTCACTTCCAGTATATACAATATATACGGAAATATCTGGGGTTTTTGGGGTCTGACAATTGACGATCTACACCCTAATAGTTTAGACATCTAACCTACCTGCATACACATATTTGGCAGAGACCGGTCGTCGTCGTCGTTTATCGACTCTTTTGTATATGCTAGCTATAGTATATACGTGAGTGGTAAAAATTTTGAAAAAAAATAATATTATTTGTACATTAAATAAAATAACAAAAACAATAAATTTTTCACAGAAAATGATTCAAACAAATACAACTGGCACGAAAGTTCCCCATTTCAAAAACTTTTTTGGTAATGTTACTTTAGCACTATTATTTATTCTTTCTTCGATGTCTTGTTTATCATTATTTATATTCTTTATTCTTTTATTAATCAGCGATACTCGCATTTACAGATTTGAAACTACCGAATAGCATCCGGAAAGCAAAATCCAGTTCTGCAGTTGGACCAAATTATATAAATAGTCCGAAAACAGAGAAACCGCCAATGTTGACATTACCACCAGAATATTTATTGTCACCGGATTTCCCATCGCCAGATAAAGTTCAGAATAACGGTCTAGCAGTTCCAGCGAGTCCGGGAGACAGTAGTTCGCTGGTCTCCCGGGGTTCATTTTCAAGTATCAATAGTCTAGCGACGACATCAACAGGAGTCGCCGCATCCGAAGTAACATTCACGCTGTTCCTACCGTTGATACGAGAACTAAAACAAAAGGTCGAGAAAATAACACGCAGATGCCAACTTGCAGAACATTATCGTCGCATTTGTAGTGCATTATTAGATCGAGCGTTAATAGCTGACGATGCAATACGAGATTTCGAGAGTCGACAACATGAAGACGAATTTTGGAAATCAAGGTTTAATTTTTTGTGTATTAAAAGACTTGCCGAGGCTGTCGATCAAATTGAGGATTTCATACGGAATGTGTCACAACTTCGACGATATCGAAGGTTTATTAAAAAGAACAATGTACAATTTACGTTTCAGCATTTAGCAGCTGAAATTGATGCTACGCTAAGAGATTTGAATATTATTTCGTCGGATGCTGACCAATTTCAGCATGGACAAGATATAAAGGTCGTGGAAGATGATTCGAATGATATGTCAAGGGTAATTTATTTTCATTATTGTCTCATTGAAATGAAATCGATTTTTTAATTCGTTATTTCTTTTGATAGTTTCTACAAGAAATTCGTGGTGGTATTACTGATCCATTTGGACAAGTATCACGTGAAATAGAAGACATATATACACTAAATGCAACATATCGTATACGCAAACCAGTAGTACCTGCACTAACAGCATCCGCAATGATAGATGTTTCAACGGTGGACAGATTAACACCACCAGTGCAGCCAAGCATGAATGTCGAAAAGGCAACCTGGAATAATATGAATGTAGCATTGACAAAGATCAAACGACAATTCAAAGATGAAGACGTAAATGGTAAAAACAAAATACGAAACAACGTAGCGATCCTAAAAAGAATCGAAAACTCCATGAACATAATCACATTCCACGGCGTGATCGAAGAATGGGACGAGACGAAACGAATGAAATCCCTATTCGTAGTAACCGAATGGGCCGAATTCGGAAATCTACGAGAATATTACAAGAATTTCGGCCCGTTGTCGTGGACGAGGAAATTGTCGATAGCTGTTGATGTGGCACGAGGACTGAATTTCCTGCGAGCTGTTGATATTCTGCATTATGAATTGACGACAGATGCTATTTTGATAACGGCGGATCATCGTGCAAAGATTTCGGGATGCGGTTTGAACTTTTTCTCGTCGGAAAATGGACGGGCTAACAGTACGGATCGAATAAGTGATATGGTTGACAAGTACCGGTATTTAGCGCCAGAGAAATTGAAGTCGGACTTTGCGTATGATGTTAAATGTGAAATTTATAGGTACATTTGTTTTTTATTTTTTTTTGAATCATTAAGAATATATATTAAAAAAAGTATTTATTACTGGATATTAGTTTTGGAATGTTACTATTGGAGATTGCAGAAGAAAATCTACCATTGCACGGACACAATTATAAAACAGTAATTGAAGCATTACGAGAAAACACATACAGGCCACAAGAACTATTTACACGAACAAAAATGGCACCCAAAGAATATCGAGAACTTGTACTTTTAGGTGAATATTTCAATTTCATGTATTTAAAATCATTTCTTTATATATCGATATTGATTGAAAATAAATGATCAGCAATAAGCCATGAACGAAGTCGTCGCCCCCCATTCTCTGAAATGTTCCTTTCCCTAAATGCAATGCTGAGACGATGCAGAGCTGCAGAAGCAATAATAGACTATGAATCATTAGTCCCCACGCCGACTTTAACAACTACGTCTACATCAGTAACTTCGTCACCGTCTGATTGTGGTTTTGAGGGCGAAATCTTGATTGGGCTTTCGGATGAATTACGGAATGGGTTGGCGCCTTTCGAAGCAATCGAAGATGAATTTTTGATTTGAGTGTTTGAATTTCTGTTACACACTTTCTTTGTAGATTTGCTTGGCTCTTTCGCTTTTGTATATACTACCTTGGCTGATTTGTTGGTTTTGTTTGTTTGTCACGCTGATGTTAGTATATACACACGTTATTTATCAGTTCGTGAGAATACTCGACTTTAATTATGCATGTAAATTATTAAATATATCGATATTAAAAGGTCATCATCATAATTGATCACAAACAAAAATGCGTGAATAAGCACGAGCAAATACACGTAGATGCACGTTCGAACATTCTGTCTAACACGACATTCACATGCAGTCTACAAAATGCGCAGTTACGTGCATCTGAGATATTTTAGAATAACGATAACGATGACTCCAAGAACGAAAACAACAACATCGACCTCTTAATATATCCAGTCTTCAATATATTTATCGTTACGACATGTAAAGAATGCCGAAAACTATGAGCCACAACTCAGCATATACCGACATTATACATGTACATGTATCTCCTATTTTACTGTACCCTCTTGAGTTGTACCAGATCTAACTCAGATTTCATGTCGATATTACACTGGGGATATTATACATAAACATGATAGGATACGTTACATTCTACCATACAATGCAGCATTGGTATCCTGAGTATTCTACATGGAAATTACGGTAATATTCTTAGGTCTATTTTCTGCGCAAAAGCCACAGAAGCTGGGCTGCTATCAAAATTCGAATTGGTAGTATTTTAGTGAAAGATCAGTCAATATTAGACATATTCAGTGATGAGATTTCTCGCTAAAGATTGTTTTTATGGGCAGAATGATCGAAGAGTCTCTTATTAGCAAACTCCAATTAAAGTATAACTTGGTGATTTATCATCAGAAATGATTGGGACGTACGTTGAAGGAATACTTACAAAATGATTAGATGTTTCTTTATCAAATAAAGATTACGTTTACAAATTTTAGTTATTACATGTTTTATTATTTTTGCCAAACACAATAAATTAATTTTTTTTACAGAGAAAAATCAACAATGAAATGGTATGCATAAACTTCTTACATTCAGTACCAATAAATCTTTTCACTTATTTTTATTTTCCTCCCTTGCTTAATAGAAATTTTCCTCCTTTTAAATGTATCTCAGATTTCGATTGATTGACAAATCCAGAATTCCATCTTTAACACGCAATAGTGGCCGGAATTAACGTTATGCTAGGTTTAAGGAAGCATAACGATAACGATAATGACTAATATTATATTTAATCAGACAATTTTGTAAAATTTCAATAAAATAAAAAATGAATCAAAAAAAATCTAAAAAATAATTTATATTTAGGAATTGCATCTACTCTTTTTGACATTTTTAGTTGAAGATTTATAAAACATCAATTGCTTCTTAACATATACCAAGATTGCATTGTATCCATCCTTTGCTGATTTCAAAAACGTACTATTTGAATGCTTTTTCTCATCTTTTTGTGTTCCGATTTCGTTGATAGCGCATCCCAGAAGGAGTTGAGCTGAAGAGTTGTTATAACTTGACAACATACATCTCCAAAGCTAGTACATGTACAGTCGCCACAGAAATTAACGCCCGATTTGGATGTGCAACATCAACATAAATTTAAATGTGGCGGTTTTCCCCTTTTTGTTATTGTTGACTGC
>CAJVPL010000762.1:0-20445 GCA_910591945.1 Ambispora gerdemannii | reverse complement strand
ATTTCAGTAGAAATTGGCATAGAACTTAGATATTATTTTTATATTATTCTTATATTTGTTTAATTATCTCTCCCAACTCTTGTTCACATTTATTAGCTAATTATCCATGCCCATTATTTTTGCTGGGAACTGTACATAATTTATTAGCATATTCATACTTTAGTACACTTAATACATTTGTTTAATAAAAGCTGTTGTAATTTTTAAAATTTTAAATACTTAAACTTTTTGTTTATATTAATCTAATCTAATTAAAGCTTTTAAAAAATGCATTTTAATGCATTTTATCAAATATAATTAATTTCAAAACTATATGTAATAACATAATAGATTTATTTGATCCAAATACAATATGCTGATAAATTTAAATAAAAAATTTAAGCAAGTATCATTATGATAAAGTATTAATGATAATATGTGCAGGACTCATGGTTAGAGGAGCTTCCCAAAGAATCGGCACAATTTCTTGGCAAGATTGTCGATTGACCAACAAACAATTGAATAAAGAACTTTTGTTCAGATTCTTGAACGTTTCTTGACGAATTTCCGTGGGTAATAATTGGAATATTGAACTAATTTCCATTTTTTAAATTAAAAATATTTCTTTGTGCTTTTTAATATTTGGATACTGAATATGTACTTTATACATGTAAATGTATCAAAGCGGTGTTTTATATTCCTATTTTAACGATTCATCAGTGCTGTGTCATTTTTCATGCATAACGTTGATTTACACAATGACGATACGATAACGGTGCCGAACAGCTGAACAGCGGAGCCATGATATGTATATGTATCATGTGGTGCATAAAATCTAAAGTCACCAAACGTTTAGATTTTATTAACAATTTATAAAATCTAAACGTTTGGTGACTTTAGATTTTATGCACCATACCGATTATATTTGAGAAGAAAATTTATCAACTATATGTAAAAGACATCTATGAAAACAATCAATTTTTTTAGATAATGAATTTTTCGGTTGTTGTTTTTACTTAAATGAAAGAATGAGTTCTGAAAGAGGTTGACTTTGGCAATTTAATTCCATGTTTGTTTCTTATTCAAACCGATAACCCGTAATCACTTGCCTTTACGATACACGATATATGTAGCGGTAATACAAATTACTGAAGCTAATACGCATTATGTTTAATTTAAAAGTATCCATATTTGCTTTCACTAGTTCTCCGATAGATGTATAGTATATTGAAAACGGCAATCTTACTTTTATATAAAAATATTGAACAAAAACCAAATAGTATTTGTTGTAATTTTTTAACTTTGTCAAGTTTAGTTTGACAACAAACATAAAATAAAAATAATTAATAAAAGTCATACACATATCCCAAAAATCAACCGAGACTGAGATAGAAAAAGTTAAGTGAGGTTTTCAGTTTAGTAAATAGAACTCAGTAACTGAACTTCAAAGTATATTTTAAAAATTAAAATTAAATTCAAAATCATTGTCGATATAAAAAACAATTGTTAAAATTTTATATGAGCGAGGTAAAAATGAACCATTTCTAAAGTGTAAACAAGCTTCCTTTTTGTTTTCTAATACAATCAATTTTTTCAAAATAGATTTAGGCTGCTTTAAAGTGCACTATGAAACTTGTATCTAATACTAAAAACCAACTACGAATATCAGTGGCTGAGAAATCCATAGAGAAACTTGTGCATCATTAAATAAAATCTTTATTGTCAGAGAATTATTATTGATACTTTTATTGTGACGTAATAATATGATCCTATTTAAATTTCACCACTAAATTGTGTTGTTAAGCAGTGTCACCCATAAAGTAGTTTAATTTGTATGTAAAAACCATACTAATCTAATATCGATGGATTTTGTTTTAGCATATTAATCTCTAAATATTCAAAATTCTAAAAAGGTTTTTTGAGCTTAATTCATTCTAAAAATAGATGTCGTCGAAGTCAAATGACTCAACCAGATTTGCTGCTCGTGTGCCTTTTTGTACCAATTTAATGGCATATTGAAATCTTTGGAAACTTTGAATCTTTCTATTTGTTCCATTTCATTGAAAGTAGCATCTTGTAATAGCATGTTGAGCATAAGGTACAATAATATCTTCTGACTCAACAACTTTCTATAGATATGAAAATGCTTTCTTTATATCTATAACCGTAAATTGTTGCAATAAAACACTGAGCGAGATTATATTGTCCAATAGTATTTTCACTTTTCGCTGATTCTGAATATAATTTGAATGCATTTTTCTCGTTTTTTTTTGAGCTCCTATACCAAATACATGTAGATATTAATAACTAGGATTAGATTGTTCATTAGCATTTCCATCCTCGACTGATTTCAAATATCATTCGAATGCTTTTTTCTCGTATTTTGAGTTCCGATTCATTTTGATAACAATAACCGAGATTAGATTGACCAAGTGTATCGGTATGTCCATTCTATGCTGATCTCAAATACTACTCAAATGCTTTTTTTCATCTTTTGAGTTCCTACCGAAATTATACTGTCCATTAGCATTTTCACCCTCTGCTGATTGCAAATACTATGGTGCATAAAATCAAACGTCTGTATTTTATAAGCTGTCTAAACATCTTTACTAAGAAGTAAATTCAAAATTTAACCCGTGAATATGCTCAGAAAGGACCTAT
Organism: Ambispora gerdemannii; assembly: GCA_910591945.1. NCBI lineage: Eukaryota > Fungi > Glomeromycota > Glomeromycetes > Archaeosporales > Ambisporaceae > Ambispora > Ambispora gerdemannii. The sequence goes on along the minus strand of CAJVPL010000762.1, from coordinate 17,805 downwards.
TCTATCATATTCACGAATTAAATTTTGTATTTACTTAGTAAAGATGTTTATACAGTACAGTTTATAAAATATAAACGTTTGATGATTTTAGATTTTAGATTTTATACACCATAATCAAATGGTTTTTTATCTTTTTATGTTCCAACACCACCATTTTGATAATAAAAACAAAGTTTAGATTGCACAAATGTACTTTCATCCTCTGCTACTTTTTTCATATTTTTGAGTTCCAATAACTTCATACTAACAAATACCAAATTATATTGTTCACTCTGCTAAGTTCAATAATAATCGAGACTATATGTCCAATAGGAGATCCACCTTTTGCTGGTTTCAAATATCACTCAAATGCTTTTTTCATCTTTTTTATATTGCTAAGTTTAGATTGTGCACCTGTATTTTCACCTTCTGCTGATTTTATTGTATTCGAGCATCTTCATTTTCAGCTAATTTCAAATGTCAATAAGTATTTTTACCGTCTTTTTTATTTTATTTTTTCAATTGTCGACAATGAATTTCCTGGTATATAACTATTCATAAATTAGATAAATATATCTAGACTCATTTATTTCATATTGATAACAAAATCAACAAGTCATTTATCTTTATAGATAGATAGCAATGACTTTTTCTGTATTATTGAATACATTCTTAAAGCTTTCTCTTTCAATTCTTCATTTTCGGAAGTATCCGTCGAAAATAATTGATAATTCCCTTGTAAAGTTTTGAATCAGCAACTTTATCAGTGTCTTTTGTTTTCATGGCTGAAGTCAAAGATGCGAATAATTTCTCTATTTTTTCAGTCAATCATTGTATTTGGTTATTTTCAAAAAATTTAATATAAATGTCCGTTGAAAAATTCTTACAGTACGTATCGGTAACTTTATTGATATTTAAATTCAGTTGTGATTAATTGCAGTACCTTTGTGATTAATATGGTGCATGCCGTCTAAAGTCATCAAATGTTTGTATTTTATAAAATGGATAAACTTCTTTACTAAGAAGTAAATACAAAATTTAATCCGTAAATATGCTCAGAAAGGGTCTATTCTATCAAATTTACGATTAAATTTTTTATTTACTTCTTAATAAAGAAGTTTATCCGTTTTATAAAATACAAAATTTGATGACTTTAGATGGTATGCACTATACAGACTTTATTAATCCCACCATTGTTTTCCTCTTTTTGTCACACTATAACAGTGATTTATCTTATGTAGCAAATTAATTAATAATTTTTCTTGTAATAAGCTAGTGCTTAAGTATCAATAAAGTTTAAAAGCCACAATTATAATTACTTACTTGTGTACAATAGCTCTTATAAAATTCGACATTAATTCACCATGCTAATAATTTGCTTGTTTAAAGAAGATTTACACTTTTGATCCAGCAAAGTGGTTAGTTTGTTAACTTGCGAATTCGTATTCTGTTAAAGGACGTTATTGAAAAATACAACAATATCTGAATATATTGACACAAGGCCTTAGAAATCTAACCATTACAAAGTAGTATTAATTATTAAAATATAGATAGTTTTAATATAAATTGTTCCATTTTTTAGTTATTAACCTTTTAAAAATGATCCATTTTTTGTGATATTTAGATGTTCTGCACCACGATTACAATAATAATTTTAGCCAATAAAAACAACGGTTTAACTCGTCGATGCTTCGAAACCTCTAATATTTTTTATAATAATTTGACAACAGATTGATTATTTCGGCCATTTTTGTGAATTGAGCGATTTAAGTCAAATTTTCAATTAGTAATTTCATTATCGAGATTTAAGATCCAATAAATAAATAGTCGAATTAATGCTCCTAGGAGAGATTCCGATAAATTTTGTGCCGATTTTTATGAAAAAAGTTGTTCAATGTGAGAAATTTTCTAATCGAAAATTTTGACTTAAATCACACAGTTTCGCAAAAATGGTTAATATAATCTGTTGTAAGATTATTTTTGAAAAATATTGGAGATTTTAAAATGAATACTTTTTACAGATTTACCGATGAATCAGTCATAGTCCATTACTGATAGCGAATGAGGTTATGCCATTGTACGCGTTCCGAAGCAAATTTTGATAAAATAGAGGTTGGCGTCGAGATCTAATAGTACTAGTGGCATTGTTGCTGCAGCTATAAGATCGCCGAAACATCTGAGAAGGGCGAGGACAACTATTTAACATAAAAAATTCGAATTAGTTCTTTCATGACCTTGAATCAATTGATTTTCCCATGATACATTACCAACTGGAACATTTAACAATTCGAATATAATTAATAGCAATTTGTTAAGATCCGGTGCAAAAAGATTTGCACCTCAAAATAAAAATTAATATTTGCTTTTAATAAAAATTAACTAAACTCTATAATTTTTTTACACTAAGTAAAGAATATTTAAACTAACTATTTATATTATTCTTTTGTACTTTTATTCAATAATAAATGAAGCAATATTTTTCTAAAAAATAAAAAATTGTTTTTTTTTAAAAAATACATTTAAGCATTATTTTTATTAATTTGCAATATTAGAACTTCAAATTATGCAAGCATATTGCCATATATTTGATAAATTATATTTTGAATTTCATAAAGATTGAATCAGTAGTTATGCAAATATTAATTTTAATCAAATTTATGAAATAAGAATTCAAAAAAGTCATTACTAGTAAAATTTTTTATGAAATATATCTATTTTAATTAATCCTAATATCTACGTAATGACTTAATTAAATAAGAAAGAATTAAAATTTTATTTTAAAAAAAATAATTTTTTAATAATTATTTGAGGTGCAAATTTTTTTGCACCGGATTATAGCAAATAAATAATTCGACATTGCACATTGCAAAGTAACATATGCTGAACGATTCAATGCCACAACAAGCACAATCACAATTCAAACAACCCAATCAAGAAGTATTGCAATCAGGTAAGATAATGCACCTGCGCCTGGCAAGTCATCACTACAACAAAGATTTGCCCAAACCGCGATAATACCGGCCGGTGAATCCGACCAAAAAGAGAATAATAATAATAAACAGTAGAATTCCACCGTAAACAGTTGATATCCAGAGTTCGCGATCATTTTTGGAACTGAATGCCCGTTGCCAGTGATAATTCTTACATTTAGTCGGATAATGCAAAAGAAATATCATACAATTATTCAAATCATTACCTGATGATAAATTAGCAAATGCAATAAAAACCGCTAATATATGAAGTAATTCCCAGCTGAGTTTGATGGATCTTAAAGTCCCACGCGTTCTATAGCCGAGCAATCGATTCCTATGTTCATACTAAATCAAACACCTTGCACATTATCGGTGAGCGGAACCCTCCATGTGCTTCAATACATGTATCTCGAGAGTATGATAAGTTGTTAGAATAGCAAAATAATTTACCAGCATAAAGCGTGGTAAATACTGATACAATAATTGGTACCCAACTTATCGACTTCAGTCAACGTCGTTAAAACAATTTCAATAGAGGACAACTCACTAATCTTGTAACAAAACATATACAACTCACTCTCGATATATGAAGAATGTTTTTAGAATCATTAATAAACTTCAACTCGATATAGTGAAGATTTTTCTCTTACCCCCCCCCCCCCGATGTCTTCACTATAACGAGGTTTAAGTGTATGCCATTGACATTGAAACGCTCGTAAATTAGTGATTTGAACCGGTTAAACTATAATTGGGTAACCCGAACCGAAGAAATTCGGTCGAAGCAAAAAGCACAAGTATCCTTTTGTCATATTATGTAATCCTTGTCATATTAGATCTAATGACGTATATTTGTAATCCTTGTCATATTAGATCTAATGACGTGTATTTGTAATTCTTGTCATATTAAATTTAATGACGTGTATTTGTATCATACGTGAGACTAAATAAATAGTGATTCAAGCATGGGGTTTTGTAAAAATTACATTTTAAAATGTTAATGATGTTGGACAGTAAACATGGTGAAGAGATTTCACAAACAGAAAGCTCACAGATAACTGAACAAAGCACAGAAGGTACTCGTAAAAAGTACAAGCAGCGTAAAACGACTAAATTAACCTCAAAGTGCTGAAAACAATTTAAATAAATTGAAGTTATGATTTGGATACATGACGAGAAAATTTCATTTTTAATAATGATGATGACATAACGATAAGTAGCGATGAATTATGGAGATCGATGATACTATATAGTGACTATTGATACTTTGATGGAATAAATGATGTGGGAGCGAAAGTTGAAAGGAAAGGGTCAGAATATTGTAAGTCATGTTGAGGTAAGAATGAGTCCAAGGGGAAAAATAGATACTGTCGTCAAACAAAATAAAAGAATGCTCCTGTAAAAGATGTTAATCTCAGCATTGTTTCCTACATTTCTATTTGTACATATATTAACCATCATACTGAATATATTTTAACGCATCAGCATGGATTGATTTTAGACTCTGCTCAAACATTATACTTGCCTTTAATTCTCCGAGCCCACGCCTATTCAAAAGAAAAATTTGCCCATGGATTATCTGGACGTGATAATTAGGTGGCGGAAACTGGATCAGGGAAAACACTTGTATTTGGACTTCCTATTCTACAGTATTTAGTGAATGAGGAAACCTATCAAGATGATACACGCACAAACGAGCTTGTGGCGTTAATTGTTACTCCGACTAGAAAATTGGCGATATTTATATTGAGCATTGGAAAGTTTGATGACGTCAAGGTTAGTGAATTAATATTAATTACCTAGTTTTGAATACATGAAGAATATGTCTAAATTTTTCAATAAATAGATCATAACACTTGTCAGCGATATGGCAGTTCGACTAATGGATAGACATTCGAATATAATTGTTGCTACTCCTGGTCGATGCATAAAATTCTTTGTACTTGAGTATGCTCGAGTGAGTCTGGCTATTTCCAAGGATTGAATAATTAGCTGTTTATCAAAAAGTGAACAGTAAGTTATATTTTGACAAATTACTAGAATTTTATTGCGTGTATTTTTTTTCATAGAATGTGAACTAAGTTATCTAAATACTTCTCACTCTTAGAAATACCAATGATCGGTCAGATAACGAAAGTAAAGGATCCACTGAAATCAACGAAAAATAAATAAGAAAAAGTGCCTGTTTGGACTGTTAATAAGCATTTTAAACAGCTGTCCAATGGATAAATAATAAATAATGATAGATCTTTCAAAAAAAAAAAACAAACATTTACGTATATTCTGCCACACACGACAAGAATCTAAAAGAGAACTTGAAGAAAAAGAAGTATTTCAAAAACACTTTAAAGAAATTAGAGGTTAATAAAACACGTGCCCACGATGATGAGTGCAATGTCTTTTTATGAGTCATAAGTAAATTACATTTATACATAATATTATTTTGTTTTCTTCTAGAGGATTAATGGAACGGCTCGAGTTTACCGATCTCTAGTGATATCACATCGGTATCTAGTATATGACATGAATCAAAGATTGATTGCTTCATCACAGAAAAGGTTATTATTTTAATTTAACAAATAATGTTTAAATATACTTATCGTGACGAATAAATTCATTTGCATCTTATCAGTAAATATCTTTATTTATATCAAATCAGGATGTTTATATCTACACATATTCGTCAATAATCTGGATTAATTCCCATTACGAGATTATTGGAAATCGAAACACTGGGACTGAAAAGTAAATCTCTTTAATTGACTTTTTATATTAAACAATAATAACACAAAAAACAATATATTCAAACAAAACCTGAAAGCTGTCATTGGTGGAACATATTCTGGTGACGTAGGTACCCGTGGAACATTTTTATTATGTACATCGAAGTGGTCGAACGGCAAGAGTTCAACGAGAAAGAATAAGCTTTATGTTGTGTAGTCCTGAAGAAATTGTATTATCGTAAAATTTGTCAAAAGGTAAAATTAATTTTTTCGCGTCGTATCGGTATTCTTGTGGCAATTAGACAATAAAATGCGTCACATTTCAATTGGACATGTAAAGTTCTAACACTGACCTATTACTAAAAATTTCATTTTTGTTGTCTCATATGAAGGTCTGTCCGATTTTCCGGTCGATCAGAGTAGCGTGAAAGCCATGAAGCAGAGAATAACTTTAGCGCGCAAAATTGATCAGGAGGAACATAAGTTTATTTATTTTAAAAAAAGTATTGATTGATAATTTGGTTTAATCAATAAACGAAGCAATAATAAAAACGATAATGATGATGGCGACAACATCAACACCAAAAAAATTAAATCAATGAAGCACAACTTCATTAAAGTACTTGACAGGTGTTGTGCGTGACTTGGCGGATTGATTGCTTCTGGATAGTGATCCTTGTATGTTATTGTTTCTAACGTGTTTGTTTTAGTGAATCCTTCATTGCTGGCTTGGGGTTAAGCAAACAAAGACTTGAAATCAAAAAAGATTAGGAAAAAAGGAATGAATTCTGGTACTAATGACAATCATCAACATCAAAATAATATTAAAGTAAAAATCTCGGTATCAATAGAGATATTAGTAATAAAACAGTTAAATCAAAAAATAAATATTGAACTATTTTTTATTTTTCAGTTCGATAGGCTTGTAACTAAAGTTGCTTGCCATATTTGATAAGTTTGTTAGAGTCATCATTATATGATAGTTTTATCTTCTCCGAAAATATGATAAAATTCTATATATACCTAGCTATATAGTTAAAACTACTATATGAAGTTAATTTACTTAAAATATTAATATAGCTTTGCATTGTAAAACCTGTACATAATATTTTAATATAGGTTTGAGCAAGCGACCTTATATTGTTTGTAACAAGTCTAAAGTTTTACTATTTAAGCTAAACTGTTTCAAACCGTTTATTAAATCGAAACAAAAATAATTAATTGGCTTAATTATGTCTTTGATGTTAATTAACATTAACCGGCTGTTCAGAATTTTTCAGATAGTACATGATGACGTTTATTATTACATATATAAATATGTCATCAAATAATCAACCAATAGTTTTTCGATCTGAAAACCCACAATTTTGCAAAGTGGGGGGTAAAATGGGGGAAAATTTATTTAAGGAGAATAGCTTTCTAAGAATCGTTTCTTTATCACAATGATATCATTGATGTTGATGATGATGTTGACGTTGATGTTGATGTTGACGTTGATGTTGATGTTGATGAAGATGTTGACGTGGACGTGAATGTTGATGTTGACGTTGATGTTGATATTGATGAAAATGTTGACGTTGATGTGGACGTGGATGTGGATGTTGATGTTGATGAAGATGAAGATGTTGACGTGGATGAAGATGTTGACGTGGACGTGGATGTGGATGTGGACGTTGATGTTGATGTGGACGTGGACGTTGATGTTGATATTGATGAAGATGTTGATGTTGATGTTGATGTTGATGTTGATGAAGATGTTGATGTTGATGTTGATGTTGATGTTGATGTTGATGTTGATGAAGATGAAGATGTTGACGTGGATGTGGATGTTGACGTGGATGTGGATGTTGATGAAGATGTGGATGTTGACGTGAATGTGGATGTGGATGTGAATGTTGATGTTGATGTTGATATTGATGAAGATGTGGATGAAGATGTTGACGTGAACGTGGATGTGGATGTTGACGTGGATGTTGATGTTGATGAAGATGTGGATGTTGACGTGGACGTGGACGTGGATGTGGATGTGGATGTGGATGTGGATGTGGATGTGGATGTGGATGTGGATGTGAATGTTGATGTTGATGTTGATATTGATGAAGATGTGGATGAAGATGTTGACGTGGACGTGGATGTGGATGTTGACGTGGATGTGGATGTTGATGTTGATGAAGATGTGGATGTTGACGTGAATGTGGATGTGGATGTTGATGTTAATGTTGATAAAGATGAAGATGTTGACGTGGACGTGGATGTGGATATAAATGTGAATGTGTGGATAAAGATGTTGATGTTGATGAAGATGAGGATGAGGATGAAGATGAAGATGAAGATGAAGATGAAGATGTTGACGTGAACGTGGACGTGGACGTGGACGTGGATGTGGATGTGGATGAAGATGTTGGACGTGGATGTGAATGTGGATGTGGATGAAGATGTTGATGTTGATGTTGATGAAAATAAAAATGAAGATGTTGACATGGACGTGGATGTGGATGTGAATTGAAACGAGGACGAGAACGAGAACGAAAAATGAATCTTCTTTTTCTTTCATTTTTTCCATTCATTTCATTTTTTTTATTTCATTTCCTCCTTTTTTTATTCATTGAATTATGTTTTACGTAATTTTCAGACCAGTTTAATTCGAAAATTGTAAAAATAGATTTTTGTTAATAATTTTATTTTTACTAAGACACTTGTATTTTGTGTAAATAGAGTTATTCGGAATGTCATTGTATATATTCACAAATTTTCATTTAATTTGAACGAAAATAATGATTTTAGGCTGATTCGAAATATTTCGGATCAGGTCTAATCCTGTGGAGTGTGCCAAAAATTGAAGAAAATCAAAATTAATCCTCATCTTACGCATCTATGTTCAATATCATAAAATGGTGCGCATTCTGTGTACATGTATATGTTGTGTGATCTGGATATATCTAAACAATAAATTGCACTCTTGTTAGCATTTGATTATTTTTGTGTAAATGTACTTGGGCTCGTGATTGATATCTAGGGTGATATGCGTATTACTCGTCATCATGATTAAATTGGCGTCACGAACCACCATATAATAGCTAACCCAAATTTGGGTTAGCGTGAAGAATCAGCGATTCCTTGCACTGCAAGATCATTTTATTTTCCCGCTGAATTACTGGTTAATCGAACATGCGTGTTATACAGCCCAATTTATAATATATTTGGATCTGGTACGACATTCCGAAAACCATAATCCCGGCAAGTTATAAACCTGACAAACGAATCCTGAATGAACAGCATACCGAATGCACGAAATCCCGAATGAACAACATACTGAATGCACGGTATACCGAAAGTACGACATTCCGAATGCATGAAATCTCGATATTTAAAATCTTAATATGTCACTTCATTGATTCATTGATATCTGGTATTTTGTCCATTAGAGATGCCATGCATTCAGAATTTTGTGCTTTCGGTATGCTGTTCATTCAGGATTTCGTGCTTTCGGTATGCTGTTCATTCGATATATCGTGCATTCAGGATGCTGTTAATTCGGGATTTCGTTTGTTGGGCTTATGTATTGTCAGAGTTGTGGTTGTCAGGATGTTGAGCGTCACCCATATATTTACACATGCTGGTTTCGTTTCATGCTAATGCTTTGCACGGATTAATTCGATGTTTACTACCATAAATCAACACGATCTTTTTGTATGCGAGTATATCAGAATGGGCTGAGCCAGAGTCTTCGACTCATAGCCTTTCTAATAAAAACTATATATAGACTGATCGATATTTTTTTCTTGGTCAAAGTTATCGCACATAATCTATCGTTATCGAAATCTATAGTAGTGGTAGTGTTACGGGTAGATCATAATTAGGCGTAATCGACGATTTTGCCTGCAACAATAGGTTGGGAGAGAGTGAGTAAACTGAGTGGTTTTTAATTCCTGTGCTGATATCTACGGATATCGTTCAGTATGACGGTAGATAGGGAATTTGGATGGGAGTTTGGATGGGAGTTTGGATGATTCAGTTTTTAGGTAAGGTGGTTTTGGGTTTTATATGTTTTACGTGACGGGTTTATCGTTGCTTTTTCTACTAAAAGCCTTAAACTATTCAACACAAAGCTTTCAATCAATCAATTGAAGTTTTAACAATAACAATGCCTTTTCTGGATTAAAGGACCTAACTACAATCAATTACAACAATTTCACAAGTCTAATTTTATTGAAGAATTCTACGCAATTTATTTACAATTTTTATTAACATCCACGAGGACTATATATACATATTTGTGTTTACATCGTAAAGTATCTTTCTATACTTTATTGCATAACGTAAAAGAGAATTATATAAATTTTATAAGAAAATTTACATATAACGATAATAAAAAAAATCTATATTAACGAAATTTATTATTGTACATGTACATGTATTTCAAATAGATTTGATCTACATGTGCGTACATAGAATATACTCCAGTACGTATCTCATGCATTATTACATACCGATACATAGAATGACCGATAACGCAGACTCATTAATTTGTAATTTTTATTCATATTCATTTATTATTATTACTTTGACTTTCATTTGCGTGTGTAAAACTTTGAAATGATCTAGTAATTCGATGCATGAAAAATAAGACATACGTACGTAGAGAGTGTCGTATTTAAGAGAACCTCCGTAAAATAAGTACATGTATTAACTAAATGACATGACGAACAATCAAGTGTTCAAATAACGATAATATTAACGTTAATGCGACAAACGAAACTACGGTAGGAACCGATATATGTGATTGAATATACACATAAATGAAGAACTTTATATGAATAAATAAATACGTAAACTCAAAAGAAGTTAGAAACTGCTTTTGGTCGTTATGATTTAACATTAATTCAAAACATAGTTAATATCGATTCCATAATTACCGTCAGTGATTTCTAATGTTTTAGACTCTTGAATCAAATCAACAAAAATAAAAATTTTAAAGTATAAAGTAAAATAGTTACCATTTCTTTTCTTGACATTGTGTTGGAAGTTTTTAACTTTAATCTGTAGTTTTTCACTCGCTATCTCTTCATTCTCTTTTATTTCATGTGGTATATTAAATCGAAATCTGTTTTGCACCACCATAAAAAAATAGTAATGAATTAATGAAGTCAATAAAAAAATACTATTAATATAATTTTACCTTCGTTTGGAACAAACAAACAGACACTTGACATTCCTAGACATTTGATACGAGTTTTAATTAATATGGAATATCAATGTAATTTATATTTAGAAATAAAAAAAATACCTGTGTCAGTTGTAATTGAAATTAATTTTATGGTAAAGATTCGACTCGTGTAAACTGCATTGAAGTGGATTGCTTGTTTTTTTGTTCATATCCGTAGGAATACTTTTTTGTAATTCCATCTCTTCGTCAAGTTCTGTTCTTCTAGTTTAAGACACGCAATTATTTCTTCGTGTGTCTTAGGATCTTCTAAAGAGTTGTAGAACTGAAAATGCAAAGTATTCAGTTCATCTTATACCGAATGAACCGGTCAGTATCATAGATCGAGAAGATGAAGTAATAAAGTTCCTCAGCAGTTGGTATGTTTTCTGGAATAGGATTCCAACATTTTCAATGATAAAATTGCACCATCCAGGAATATTATTTGGTATCGTAGGTTGTAGATGTCGCATACAAGATGTATATCGTGACTTCGTTCACCAAATGGTCGTTCACCTGTGACAACCTCGTACGTAATCATTCCAAACCTATAAATATCTGCAGCTTGAGTGTATGGCTTTCCATTTAGTACCTCTGGACTCATATAAGGAAGTACTCCACAAATTTTTAATCAGATTTCTATATCCGTCGGGCCGGTAAATCCAAAATCGGCAATTGTAGCTAGATCCCGTATTAATATATTTCCAGGGTGAAAGTCACGATGCACAAATTCCTCGTTGTGACTTATATACAACCCTCGAGTAATATCAGTTAAATGATCTAATTTTTGTCGTAGTTGGAATTCATATCGATATATTTGCGTAATCGTCATCTTTGCATTCATTTGTAACCGGGGTTTTTGGTTATTCCATAACGATAATACATGTAATTCATCACATTGTAATAAGTGCACTTTAGAGCAGTCTGAATCTAATTTTGAAAAGTTAGTTAGATTGAAAAAAAAGCGATTGCTTATACTTTAAAAGATGTTCATTTTACTTCGTTTATAAACTCGGATGCAACTTTCTTTGAATTATGTAATGATTCAACACAATATCATTATCATCTCTTTTAAATTTTGTAATCGTGCAACGATGCTTTATAAATTGATCCGAATCTTTCAAAAGGGATCCATTCAAAAAATCAACATTCATTTATTAAATAGTCGATATCTTTATTTCGCTAAAATTTCCAGCTTTATAAATTCGTTTGACAATTACGATTATTACATGCAGAGCAGGACCAATTTTATTTATCGCCATCGGAATATTTATTTTCTTTTTCTTAAGCTTTTTATTTCGTCATCGTCATCAGTATCTTCTTCTGAGGAACTTTCTTTTTTTGCTCGCTAGTTTTTTGGTTTAAATTTGGGAACAGCCTTTTTTAATATCAACTGTATAAATTAATTGATTTTCTCTGAACTTGACGATGTGGCAGCGGATTTCTTCTTTTTCTTTTTTCCGCCTGCATTAGAATTTTCGGACTCCTCTTCGGAATTATCTTGGTCTTCTGATGGTATTTCTCCTTCTATTTAAACTGTACGATAAAAAATCCTTACCATAACCTTCTAAAACAAAAGACCTCTTCATTATTGTCGTCACTTTCGTCTTTCTCTTCCTGTCACGTTTCTTTTTGAAATTCTAGTTAAAACCAGTTTGACTTTATTACTTGCACTAGTTATCATGACATTCCTTCTTTTACACGATAAAATGATAATATAAAGCAAGAGCCAAGGTCCGAACAAAAGCAAAAATACAAAAAAGAAATTTTATAAAATAGTAAACCAAAAGACTCAAAAAGTTTGTGCACTCAAAATATACGTGAAAAAAAGAAAAACGATCATGCTAAAACTTACAGCGCACAATCGCATATTTTTGCTCAGAAAGAAATAGTTTATAAAGAATATTATCTTCTTCTTACTTTGATAAGTCTCCTGCTCCTCTTCTGCCTCCGTTTAAGCTTTTCTTTTCGCAGCTAATTTCTCGAGCTTTCTTTTTTTTTGTTAGCATTATCGAACATGGTTTTAGAAATTATTCAAATCTAGATCAAGCGAGTTGCGCACGCGCGAATAAACCACAAAAAAAGACGTGGGCGTGTTGACTAAAAAAGAGTGAAAGTCGAAATGCGTGTGCTTTTCAACAACACATAGCTTGACGCGAAATAGATTCCGGTCTCTTTTTTTTGGATGTAATGCTTGTTGATGGACGAAAATGTTAATAATACCGAGATTGATTTATAAAAATTTGTTCCGAAAAGAAACATTTATTAGAACTTATTATTAACATAAAAATGATATGAGGTACATATTTATTGATTATTTACCATAGAAAAATTTAATCAATTATATTGTCAACTATCAAACCTTGTTTTTTTATTGAAGTATATAAACAAGAAATCAATTCCTCAACTGGCTTCAAATCTCGGAATACACGTCCCGAAGATGTGAGAAAAGGCATTTGACCTTATGGAGGTGAGATACGACAGAATATACCAATCGAAAAACGAGTATAGAAAAGTTATTATTGTACATAAATTGAATTTTGGCATGAAACAATAAGGAAAATAATAAATATGATATTGTGAAGTTGTTCGAGCAGTTGTGGTGTATGTATGTGAATATTCATTTATATTTTTAATCTAATGTGATAGTTGCACCTAACTTAAATGGTGAAATTCATATCCACGATACCCGAATATGAGATCTAATCGACTCGTTGCTACTAATTGACGTAGCGAGTGTAATTCAGAGGTCCTATGGTGCATACCATCTAAGGTCATCAAACGTTTGTATTTTATAAAATGGATAAACTTCTTTACTAAGAAAATACAAAATTTAATCCGTAAATATGATATAATAGGCCCTTTCTGAGGATTAAATTTTGTATTTACTTCTTAGTAAAGAAGCTTATCCATTTTATAAAATACAAACGTTTGATACTTTAGATGGCATGCATCATACGCACTTGGTGGAATTCAAAATTATTTGTGTTGGTAGATTTCCTTCTTTTACAATCTTGTGCTGTTGGCCGGCCATTCACAGTCGTTTTCACTGACATTTTGTAGCGGCAACTTTCGCAGTTCCACTTTTTGGGCTTTTGACGTTGGTGTCTACCTTGCAGAATGTCTTAATAAATTATTTACCATTAGATTTTTATGTTCAATTAGTGTTCAAAGCCGTTTTCGGCTGGCTGAAGCTCAGACGGCTTGAGATTTTTAACAGCTTGCCGGATCAATGATTTTGGATATGGCTGCCCGAAGCTGAGCCGTGGCTAGCTGCCTAGCCGCCTTAAAAACTGAAATCGACATGTAATACGTGTGGCAAGTCGCAACCTCTGCTGATTAAGGGAACATAATGAGAAAGCATTGTGATTGGAAGTCTTGATGAATTATACAATTTCTTATTTAATTATTAATGGAACTTCGTTATTATCTTAGTTTTTTTCCAGCACAGCCTGATCTTGAGTTTGCTGCTGCATACCAACAGAGACAAGCTATTTCTTTTTTAAAAACTTATCTTCAAGAAGCTAATAATGTTATCGATGAAATATCTTCTGACTCTTTTAAGCCAACTCTTAAAAAACCATCTGCCCTTTCATTAGTTTTTAAATGGATCTGGTACGACATCCCAAAACCATAATCCCGACAACCCATAATCCTGACAAACAAAATACCGAAAGGACGGCATTCCGAAAGCACGAAATCCTGATATTTAAAATCTTAATATTTCACTTTATACCAGATATTTAGATAATGTAAACTTTATTCTGTTATAAAAACACCACGTAAAAGAGTACTATATCTCAAATAATTATTTATTAATCAATACACTAATTTAATATCACGAAAAAAATCGATATTAATGTACTAATTTGATTTCAAAAATCGTTAATCAATTATTTACAAGAAAAAGGTTGTGTGCAATTCCACGAAGGAATTCCATTGCTGAACGATTTGCTCGATCCTCGACAACAGTCACGATTCTTTTCTCCCTATCAATTATATTTTTTCTTGGCTTGGACGTTGCTCCACGAAGAATATTTTCAATCTGATATTCAACTTCCTTTCATATCGTACATTCGGTATGCTGTGTTTTCAGAATGCCGTGCTTTCGGTATGTCGTGTTTTGGGATTTCGTTTGTCGGGCTTATGGGTTGTCGGGATCGGGATGTTGAACGTCACCGGTTCATATCAATATACATGTACATGTATATTAAAATCTAATTCACAATGATAAATTCGTATGACATGCATAGAAGATTGTTTTTTGAAATGACAATTTTTAAAGGAAAAAAGCATGATGTCAATGGTAGCCATGAGTTTTCTTTTGGAGGTTGTATCCTAAACAATCCAACGCTAACGCTAAGGCTTGTGTTAGGTTAGCGTTAAACATTATTTAGTTTAACTCTTGTAATAGGCAATGACACAGCCCTCCCCCAAACGATAACAAACACGAGATGAGATTTGTCTGTGCAGAAATTACGTATACATGTAATCAATAACAACCATGTGCATGTAGTGTAAGCATATACAGTAAACTGTTAATGTTGACGTTAACGTTACGTACATGTACATGCATTATCGTTTTTTTATAAATTTGATTCGGTCTTAAAATTAATATATTTTTCTCGCAGTCAATTCATTAAATTCATTAATAGAAATAACGATACGTAAATAATGAAATTTAGACTTTCAAGCCTATTATTGCTTTGTTGCTTTACGGCAACAGCTCTTTCGGACGACAATCAACTTGACAAAAAAATAAAGAACGTAGTTTTAATAATTCTTGAAAACCGTTCATTCTCAAAAATTGCTGGATATTTTAACTACTCCTCGGAAATTCGCGGTTTAACCGGCAAAGAATACAACTTGCTAGACCCCAAAGATCCGAATAGTCTAAAAATCTATGCTACAAATGATGCAGTTTACGTCGATAAAGATGACCCGGGTCACTCTATTCCTGATACATACGAGCAAATCACCGGCATACAAGGAGGTGATCCCAGAACTCCAATTACCGGTGTTCCACCAATGTCCGGCTTCCTGCAAAATTTCAGACGCGTCACGGGTGCTAGTAAGACTGATGTCGCAAGATTGAAACATGTTATGGACGCTTTCAAGCCGACTGATTTGCCGGTCACCTATGAGCTGGCAAAGAATTTCGCGTTGTTTGATGGATGGTATGCGAGTGTTCCTGGTCCAACTACTCCTAATCGACTATATATTCACACGGCAACATCAAACGGAATATATGAAACTAGTTATCTGAACGACATAACTGGATTTAATCAAAGATCTATTTTCGATAATCTTGACGAAGTAAATTTTTTTATAATTTTAATATTTATATTAATTATTAATAAGAATGCAATTTATAATTATAGCAAGGCATTACTTGGAAAAACTATTATTCCTTATTCCCGGAATTGATCTCATCCCAAAAACTTCGAAACAAGTCTGGATTCTCGAAGATGAAAAAATTGGACGTATTCTTTGCAGATGCTAAAGCTGGAACTCTCCCACAATACAGTCTTGTTAATCCGTAAGATATTGAAATTTTAATGAAAAGGCATTTATAATCATACTAATTATTTTTTTTAAAAAATGATTGTGATAAAACAGCATTTTTTCAGGATATCCTAATGACGATCATCCGCCTTATAGCGTTGCAAATGGAGAACGGTTTATTAAAGTAATTTACGAAGCTTTGCGTGCTTCACCTCAATGGAACAATTCTTTACTTATAATCACTTGGGACGAACATGGTATTTGCATTCTATTTAACAAAATATTTCTTTAGATCTTAATTAAAGACATACATGTACATGTATACATTAATTTTCAAATTAGGCGGATTCTACGACAATGTTCCACCACCATCTAATGTTCCACCACCAGATAACGTCGCTGCACCAAACTTTAAGTTCGATCGTCTTGGGCTTCGTGTACCAACACTTTTGATTTCTCCTTGGATTAAAAAAGGAACAGGTAAAACATCGTTGTTAACTTTATTTAAAGTTCCAAAAATATATGTACTTTAACAATTATTGTATTAAACATATCAACTCTGTAGTTGTTCACAATCCTCCGAAAAATGACACGTACTTTGAGCATTCTTCAATTCCGGCCACATTGAAAAAGATTTTTGGTCTCCCAAGATTCCTGACGAAACGGTAAGGTCATATAATTATAATGAAACAAAGGAATTTTTAAATGTGAATTTACTCATTTTATTCGTTAATTTTAGTGATGCCTGGGCTGGCACATTCGAATATCTTTGGGCTGATGTACCTTCTCCACGTACAGACACTCCCACTACGCTTCCGAATGTTCCAATATCAACTCCCAAACATCGTAGATCCCGAGTTGCAGCTAGAGACGTTTTTGATTTGGACGGTTGTCTGCAATTATTAGCATCATTCCTAAATTTAAATATTTAATTGGTCACAACATAAAAATCGAATATCGGGATTCAAGTATTTTTATATGGGGGGGGTTACTTCGTAATGCTACAATGACGCGATGTAGTTTATATTTCTTGTAAATGATATTCTTAAATTCGAAAACGTTTCATAAGCGGATGCAACGGATTCTTCAATTTTAAACCATAAGCAAATTGCAGCATACACAAGATCATTGACAAGAATCCTACTCACAATGCTCATTTTATATATGTACACACCCCTACAGTTAGTGTTGTACATGGGACATCGTGGACAGATTTCGGACATTGTGTAACCAACTTTGACGTCGAATTAAGCGAAATTTTATTAAGACAAGTTGTCTTGAACTACATCTCAAAAAAGTCGCGGACATCCAAAATGTACAACACTGCCTACAGTATATTACCGGAAATTTCAAAAATGAATCTGTCACTTTGGAACCCGATATCTCGACATCCGGTGATCCCATTCGAACAAAGATATCACCATTA
>CAJVPL010000761.1:0-20449 GCA_910591945.1 Ambispora gerdemannii | reverse complement strand
AGTTATTAACTAAAAACTATTTTACGATTTTCGGATCAAACCCGATCCGAATCCGACCCGACCCGAACAGAGCTTTAAATGCTATGTACGTAATTAGAATTTTACATAAAAAGGATCATGTAATTTTACATGATGAAATCGAGCCAATCAAAAATAAAACATGTGATATTTCAGGTGCTGAAAAGCTCACTATTATTATTAAAATCGATGTTAAAAAAACCTACAAATAATTTTTATAATAGATTTGTATCAAAGGCTATTTGATAATGTATTTGTTTCAATGATTATATATTTAAAATAAAATCCCTTTACAGTTCAAAGTATTGGATGTCTTTAGACTGGGCGCACCATATTAGGAATGACAAATTTAAGTATTTTGATAATCATTCATGAATCATTAATAGAAATTTAATGATTTATAGTTTTAAGTAAATTCATTTTATAAATTCAAATTATATAGTTTTTTAGACTTGGTTTGAAGGATATTTCTGTTTACAAAGTGATTGTAATAATTTTTTATTATAAAATTATAGTTATTTATTGTTTTTATACTGAAATAAAAATGATAAAAATAGAATTATTATTATCAAGAAATAATTTATTGTAGGGATGTGTATATATATTTTTATATTATCTGGATAATTTTCATTAAAAAATCTAAGTGCGAAGTCTCTTATTACATTGTAATTTCCGGCGCGTAGCGAAGAACATTCTATTTTTACGATTTACTATGAAAATTGTGATCATGTAGCGATTTCCGTTTGTCCGCACGCATGAATTAAAACAATTGCATTTTTTGTTTATTAAAAGTAAAACAGTTTCCGTTTCCTAGTACAGAGGGTCATCAAAAGTCTCTGAACACCACTTTTTAAGTGCGATTTCATGCTGGTAACGTCATGTGAGTTAATAATATCACGGTCACATGAGGTTCCAGAGTTTGTTTACATAAATCAAACTTAATAAATGCATGTTTGGTTTGTTTATTTTGACTCTAACTCAAAATAAATTTCATCCTCCGAAATCAATGAAAATGACTAAAGAATTAACAAAAGAACAACTTGGCACTATATTTTATTGCCGTCAACGTGGTGACAGTTATATAGAACTATTGCCATGACTGTCGGGTGTGGAGTGTCAACAGTATTTGACACATTAAAAAAAATAAATGAAACCGGAACCACTAATTCGAGGCCTCGTTCCGGTCATCCGCCTCTTATTGAACCTTCACAACGAAACTGGCTTAAGCGACTTGTAACTAATGGTAAGAGAAAGAATCGTCACTTATGTACTGCTGAAGTTCAACAACTTTGAAAGTAGAAGATCAATCAAAATGTTTCAGATAACACAATTGTCTGGACACTTCATAAAGTTGGGTTAAGAAATTATATTGCTCGACGCAAGCCTTTAATCTCATCAACAAATATGGAGGTGCATCTTGCATGGGCTTTAGAATATCAAAGTTGGACAAAATATGATTGGGCAAAAGTCATGTGGAGTGACGAATCGACCTTTTCCCAATTCCAACAAAGTAGGTATAGTAGAGTGTGGCGGGAACCACAGGATGAGTGGAACCTTTCTTGTGTTACTGCCACCATGAAACATAGCCCTGGACGAATGTTTTGGGGATGCTTTTCAAGATAAGGCTTAGGACCTATTGTCCCATTATCTGGAACAGCAACTGGTGCTACGCACGTCACCATCCTTCGCAAGCATGTTATGCCAACTATGAGACATGTATTTCCAAATGGTGATGGTTTGTTCCAGGAGGATAATGCTCACCCTCACAAATCGAAAGTTGCAAAGAAATTTCACACGGAAAATGATTTGCGCATACTTTCTTGGCCTGCTCAAAGTCCAGATCTCAATTCAATTGAGAATCTGTGGGCCGATATCAAGAAAAGTATTCGTAAAAGAAAAAAACCACCTTCTAACCTTGCTGAACTTGAACGATGCGTTAAGAAAGCATGGCGAGATGTTTCTATAGATACCATCGAAAATTTGGTCAATAGTATGCCGCAGCGAATTCGGGCTGTAATTGAAGCAAAAGGAGGCCCGACTAAGTACTAGTTACTTAGTACAAAATGTAGATCAGATCTTATTTAAATAAAAATATTATTAAGTTTTTTCAGTTTTAACTTTACATTTTTGAGTTTTATATTTAACCCAAAAAGTGTTCGGAGACTTTTGGTGACCCTCTGTACTACGACGAGTTTCCATCACGATCGTCCACAATACCGCATTATCAACATATACTGCTGTAGATTATTCAGCAAAACAGCAGATTTAGTCACGAATGTCAACTAATGCGGTTTGTGATTTTTCAGCATGACGACATGCTAATAAAAACAAGTTCCCTTTTTAATATACGACACGGAATTGCGCCACTCCTCGCGTTCTCTTTTTTTTATCATCTCCTCATTATTTTTCAGCGTCTCCTTATTATTTTTCAGCATCTTATTTTTCAGCGTTTCATCATTGTTTTTCAGCGTCTCATCATTATTTTCAGCATCTCCTCATCGTTTTCAGCATCTTCTCAACAATCTTCAGCGCGGTTCCATCAGTTTGTGGATAATAGAGCGTCCGTTATAAACTTTTTTTTATTTTATTTTAGTAAAACGATATGCCTTCTTTGGTAGTATAAAAATAATAACACACAAAAATGTATAAAAGAATGGCCCACGGGCTACTAGTAAAGAACAGAAATAAAATTGCGTACAATTCTTCTCCAAGCAAAAGACAGCTTGAATCTTTGCGTACAACTATTCTTAAAAGCGAATTATTGCTTGTAAAATCTTCCCCCCATTTCTCCCGTATTAATCGTTATATCGATTGTTGGTTAGGTCCTTTGTACCAGAAAAGGCATTGTTTCGCGTAGAATCGCATTGTTAATGAAAAACCGTTTTCGTGTATTCATTATTATCGTCATTATTTTTAAGAGTTTAAGGCTTTTCCCTATAAAAAGCAACAATAAAAGAACCCCCGAACACTCACCTGAACCACATAAAATCTCTCTTTCCCCCAAAAATCAACGTAGTCAACGATATCTGTAGATATCGGCACAGGCTCTAGATATCGAACAAACATCAAACAATTTAATAATCTCTCCCAAAGACTTGTTGCGTTAGAAATCCCTCAAATTCCCCCAACCTAACGAAAGCGCAACAATAGCTGGGGATTAAAAAACGTGTTAAAAGCATAATGATAAAGTTAATTAAGTTGTGCTTCAACTGAAATTCCTGGATCAAACTTATCTTCAATGCATTGTATGAAATATAAATTCAATAAATATCTCTAAAGCAAATACGTACTTCACTAGATACAACGAAAAAAGACACCTCCACCCTTTTTCAATTGTTCAGTTATCGAAATGTATTGTAGTTTGAAAATGTTATTATTATCCGACACTCTTGTATTGACACATTTTCACATGTTATTCGAGGCGGCGGATTGTTAGAAGCAACATCATGCGACGGCGGAAGATTCAAAAACACGAAATTCTGTATCGTCAGAGCTAGACTCGAGAAAGTAGCGGTTTGTATTAAGCTTCAATCGGCACACTTCCTGTGATAGTGAAAATTATTAATAATATTAGTAATAGTAACACTCGCAATCCTAAAAACTGTTAAAAGCTACAAGAATTTTTATAAGAAATTTGACCTCCATATAGTCACAACCTCTTTCTAATCCCAGTTTTTCATACAGTGGCTCACTTTTAAAAACGTACACAGAAAAAAAAAATGGCGAAATTCGAATATCTCGCCATTGCAATTTAATTACATTTATTAAAATGCCAAGTATCATTTACAATTGAGTTTATTGTTCGATATGATTATAATAAAAAAAAAATAAAAATTTTTAATTATTTTTGCGTACAATATAATATGACCGAATCCATTAACGAACATAAGACCTTACAAGCTCAATATAAACAGCTTTTTTTTGTTTTAATCATAATTAACACACTTTTCCCATTCCAATAACAATATTAACCACTTTTTTTTAATTACAAAATGCTCCTGCATATACACACTCTGCCAAGAAGAATACATGGTGCAAGAAATCGCAGCATCAGAATAAGTAAGCTTAGATTCAGTTTCATGTATATTCAAGAAAAAAGAAGAAACTGGGAACTTCGAAGATAAGCCAAAACCCAGCCATCCGTGCACTTTTTCTGATCGCTACGAACGAAATACTATTCAATTGATAACATTTGGAAAATGCTCCACTGCTGTCCAAGTTCAACGCAGACTCCAAACTGACATAGGAGTCAATTTATCTGTGGAGAGCGTATGGTGTATACTCAGAAAACATGGATTATTTGCCAGAATAAAATGCAAAAAACATTGCTCACAGACACACAGAAAATGCTGACTTGCCTGGGCAAATAAATGCTGAAATTGGACAATTGATAATTGGTGGTGAATAATCTGGTCTGATGAAAGCAAGTACCAGATCTTTGGATCAGACAGACAGAATATTGTTGGAAGAAGCCTGGTGAACCTTTAAAAGACCAGAATATTATGCCAACAGTGAAGTTTGATGATGATTCAATTATGATATGGGGTTGCATGAGTGCCGATGGAGTTGGTGAACTCTGAAAAATTGACAGCAAGATGGACGCAGATGTCTACATCGATATATTAAATATAAATTTGTTAGGTTCGCTTTTGGAGACTATGCTGGAAAAGGATGAAATTCTTTTCCAGCAAGATAATGATTCGAAACACACTTTCAAAAAAGTGAAAGGTTGGTTTCGTGAAAATGAGATTGCAGTTCTCGATTGGCATCTCAATCTCCTGACTTGAGCCCTATCAAGAATTTATGGAATAAAGTTGATATTTGTATGCGGAGACTTCCTGATTCACTTTCCAATAGAGACAAATTGCATGGAATAGTGTTGATATCGAATCGAATTCATGTCAGAACAGGTTAGGGAAGTGATACAAGCAAAAAGAGGAAGTATAAATCAGTAATTTTAGTTTAGTAATGTATAAGGTTTTTTTTTTGACAGCTGCTAATATTTTCTTAACAAGAAATTGGTCCTTAAATATTTTCGTCTAAATCGGTCATATTATATATATCGTATGCGAAAATATTTTAAAATTTTTATTTTTTTTTATTATAATCATATCGAACAATAAACTCAATTGTAAATGATACTTGGCATTTTAATAAATGTAATTAATTGCTTTTAGTCGTGGATTATTCTTCAATGGCGAGATATTCGAATTTCGCCATTTTTTTTCTGTGTACGTTTTCAAAAGTAAGCTACTGTATGTCGAGGTGTGATCATAGGTTAGACTGTACATCTAATCGAATTTGAAATGCTGACAAAACAGGGTTATCCTTCAGAACGGCACCGAATTATAATACAAAACAATCAAACCTCTTTATAAGAATACTGAAACCCAGTTCTTTTATAGAGTTGTTCATATAAAGAGGTGATTTTTAGTATAATATTAATTACTCGGTTCTCGAACTTGTATTCTTACATGGAAGTTGTTATTATTTAGATAAGATATTTAAAATAAGTAGATAGCATGCTATTGCCAATTTACTTAGCAATATTTACATTTTATGTTAGATCTTAAAACCTAATTATGTAAAGGCAAACATTTCGAATACGTATTTCGATAGTAATTTATAATATATTGAACCGCTCCTTAATAATATGCTTTTAATTGTGTCGCGAAAAGCATTTCCAAAATATGAAGCGAGCTTTTGAGCAGTCGTCCCTACTCCCAAAAAATATCGCCCGATTTATGCGTGTAACCATTTTTCAAAAATTGATTTATCCTTTTTTTTTTTTTGATAATACGTAAACCACAAATGCAGCTCAAATCGCTGGACGCGACCCACAACGATACGTCGATCTATTAACAAATATAAACGAACAGGAAAAAGTGAAAAACTTACCACGTTCAGGAAGACCACCAGTCCTTAATAACCAAGTAAAGAATTTACTTATAGTGAAACCAACGAAAAAAGACGTGCACTACTACGCGAAATCAACAATTCAGGCCTCACTTGTAGTTTATCGACCGCCGCAAATGTATTACACGACTCCGGACTTAACTCATGTATCCCAAAGAAACTTTATATCTCGGAAACACATCCACATGCTCGTACTAAATAGTGTGAAGAAAATAAAAATAAAACAGTTTATGATTGGGCGAAAATAATTTTCTCTGATGAAACCAGTGTTGAAGTTGGAAAGCAGTCACGGCAGCAAAGAGTTTGGCGACATCCTGGAGAAAAGTTTAATGTTAATTGCTTGGCGCCTACCTTTAAAAGTAGACGAAAACCTGTAATGGCATGGAGGTGTTTCTCAGGAAAATTAAAAGACCATTAATTTTTTGTGATGAATTTAACTAGAAATACTTACCTTGAAATCTTAAAACATTTATTACCATTCTAGAACGCAATTAAGGAGTTAACTGGAAATTACGCAACTTTCAACAAGCCGACTACTGCGGGAAAAATTAAGGAATGGTTAACGGAAAATAAACTCACGATTATTCACTGGCCGGCTAATTCTCCAGACCTGAACCCATATAGAACATTTGGAAGATATTAATAGATAATATTCAAAAAATGAGATCTTTCCGAAGACTGTGGATGAACTTATGATCGTATTAAAGGCGGAGTAGGAATAAATTGATGTGGCCATTTTACTGCATCAATATTAATGCGGTATTGGAGTCAAATGGAGGACAGATTTAATATTAAATAAATTTTATTTTTTATTTGCTGTATAAATAATTTTTATTCGGTATATTGAGATTCGGTACTGTACCGCCACGCATTTTGGTACTGTACCGTACCAGAATTAATATAGAGTGATTCAGCACTGTTCTGTACTATTTTTTTAACGGAATAGTACAGTCCCAAGATCGCTATATATAAATTTTTAGTACTGTACTATTACTAATTTGGATATAATGATATGAATAAGTACAGTAAGTACTTTATAATATTTTTATTAAATTACGAATACTATTACTCTAATTCACGTAATTGCTTTCTGAGCTCAAGTTGTTTTTGTAACTGCTCAATTTTTTTGCTCTAATTCCAACTTTTTTCTTCCCAAGCAATATATTGTTCTTGTTCATTTGTTGATGGAACAATCGAAGCTGAAGAGATTGCATTCAAAATAATTGCAGTATTCATATTTTCATTTTCTTTGTTTTTTTGTAATCTTTTTTGCTGTTTGGTATTACTGACAGTACATAAAACCTGGTCACGCTATCTGAAATAACCAATATATATGTTAACTTAAGTTGCAAGAATGCAAATATCTCAACTATGAAAAATCTGTGGTTTTTCCATGATTTTGATGTCAAAACACATGACTAACAGCAAAAAACAGCAATATTAACATGATAATCCTGATGGTAATAAGAAATAAAATGATCTTGATAATAATGAATAGTAAAAATTTCAATGTAATGTAACAAAATGGAAATATAATGATCTTAATGGCAAATACTGTGATAATTTTAATAATGAAACCACAGAAATTTCAGAAACCAAATAACTTGATTTTATTTAAATAAACTAAATTATTTAAAGTACTAATCAAATCAAAATATTAATTAATATATACTTGCTTTCTTTACACTTTGTATTATATATACTCATTGTGATATATATCTATATAATTGTACCATATTATATTGTTCATAAATTATTGCTAAACTCCATTATAATCATCTTTTCTTATAATACAATAATAAATTATTAATAATTAGTCATTAAATTAATATTAATTTGCCAATTAAATAAATATATTCTTAATTGCTGTTAATAATAATAATAATAAAATATCTTTTTAATTAAAATTAGCATGAGCTAACTCTTTAATATTTGTTATAAATAGTATTTATTTTCAAATTTCTTGAGCCAGTTCAGTAAAGATAAGAGAAATAGTAACAAGTATTCAAGAATTTCACTCTTTATCTTTATTTAAGCTAATAATAAATATCAATATTATATAATACTATATTTTAAATAAACTTATTTATTATTTTAATTTTATCATTATTCTAATTTATTTAAAACTACATTTTTTATTTCAATTTAGAAATTTTATACATATACTTTTTTATATTATCAGAAATTGATATATTAATATTATATGTAATCATTAATTATTATTAAAATTAACATTGTTAATAATAAAATTCATGAAAATAATTTAAATGTTTACAAAATTTATTTAGTAAACAAAGCCTTTTATTTACTTTGAATTAGCAAATATTTTAAAATAAAACATTATGTTTTTGTCAATTTAAAAAAAGTATTATTTTTAACCTTGTGAATATTGTGACGGATTCATGAATGTCTCGTAATCCAATGATTAGAATCAATGACTTTGTCACCATTGGGTTTGTCTCGATGAGATTGTTCGAATAGTGCAAAGATCATGAGATATCGTTATCAGTACATTACAATTTGAATATTAATTTTTAAAATTAAAATAAGTTTAAATTTAAATATCTTGTGATAAAATAATCAGAATCGAGCAATCTTTGCAACGCTTGAACCATCTCATTGAGACGCATTGAATGGTGACAAATTCACTGGATTCTAATCATTGGATCACGAAATATCACAATCCATACCCACCATAATACCCATACTTATCTTATATAATACTTATAGCAATAATGTTTATTTGAAGAAATATTTAAGACTAAAAACATTCTTCTGTTTTATTATAATCCTATAATTTAATATTAAAATCTATAAATAAAATATTTTAATAAAACCAACATTATTTATTATCTTTCTGGTACATATATATATACTTGCAGTAATTTCTCCAAAAAAGAAATGTTAATATTGTTAATTCTGTGTTTCTGAGGGTACTTGTATTTGGAACATCCAATAAACTTTTCTGGTTATGATGATGAATTATCAATCTAAATATAAAACATTAATAAATATTTACAAATAATAAAAAATTTATTTAATAAAAAAGAACTTGTGGTCGTTCACATAAAACTGGATGTCCAAATATCAATGATATTAGTTAAATACATTATGTAAAACTTCAAGTTATATAATATCTTATGATCTGATTCAATACTTGATTCAACAGAAGTACTATTATCAACTGTAGCAGCAACATCTAGTTCATCAAGAGTAGAAAAAGTCTCTTTGTATTCATGTTCACTAATCGTAGTAATGGAAACAATGTCGCTGATATCGATTTCAAATTCTTTATCCATATTGAAACTTCTTTTTGGCTTTGTTAAGTTAAAATTCCGTGAAGCTTTGTTTGAGACGTGTTTTTTGTTTAACAACACTCATGAGAAAATTCGTGTTTTGTATTATGATATTTTCATGATCAAATCTTTGTATCATGACTTTTTTACGCGATCAAAGTCTTTGTACATGTATTACAATATTTCACGCGATCAATAACGTCATTTCGGTACTACATTCACATGGTACCAATTAGAAATACGTAATATAGTACAGAACCAAGATCGCTATATACATGTACATGTACATAGCGATCTTGGTACTGGTTCATACTCATTTTTATTTTCAATCTTGCATCGGAGCGATACTGAACAATAATCAAGTCATATGCATGTAGATCTTTTTTGTACACATACACATACTGTACGTTATCGTTATCGTTATCGTTATCGTTCTCGAAAGTTTTTTACATGTACAGTACATGTATTTTTTCTGATTTAGGAAAATGGAAATTAGTTCGATATTCCAATTATTACCCACGGAAATTCGTCAGCAAATTTTCAAGAATCTAAACAGAGGATCATTATTCAAATTTCTGTTCGCCAACCGCCAATTTTGTCAAGAAATTGTGCCGATTCTTTGGGAAGCACCTTTTCCATATAGATTTGAATACAATAATGAATTTGTTGTAAGAGAATTTGAATGTGTTGCAAGAGTTTATTTTGGAAGTTTTTCGAAAGAAACATGGAAACATTTACGTTCCAACAATATTAGTCGACCACGGACTACACGACAGCCAACGTTTAATTACGCTTCATTTTTACGCTATTATGATCCGAAACTTGTAGACTATATTGCAGGTGCATGGTTAAAGCAAAATTGTATAATCCGACAAAAAAACAGTTGAATAAACGAAAAACATTATCGATTTCTTTGCACAGACTTTTATTAACCGAATCGGCTTCTTTACGAGCTTTACGTATTATTGCTATTAACACTGACCATGAATTCTGGAGTCTGAACCTTAAAGAATTTTCAGCTCAAAATTTATTTGGAAATCTCAAGGAACTAGAGTTCTACGAATTGCGTTTATCAAAAAATCACCAAATGTTCTTTGAACATTTGGCTAGTACTTGCCATTCGATTCAAAGCATCAAATTTGGAGCTTTTAGTTTATTTGCAAGTCTAAAAAAACTACAGCTGAAGCATTGCGACATATGATGAAAGCACAACGTGGACTACAATGGATCCGACTAAACTTATCGTTATTGGACATTACGATCAAAATTCTTTGTGGTGCTCTTTGTTATTCATCAAAAAACTTGCGAGCTATTGAATTTACCGAAGTCAACTTTGATTATTTTAAAACTGATAGCGTAATTCCAGGATTGAGCTCGTGTGTTAATCTGAACTGTTTAAGTTTTCTGGAGTGCGTAGCGTTAGAGCAGTCATGTTGGTTCGAAACGGCTAAATGTTTTCAAAAATTGGAATATTTTTCAATTGTATGGGCAGAGGAACCAGAGGAAACACCAGTTAATCTGTTAGAGGAAATTGTCAAAGCTAATAGCAACAACACTCTCCAATATCTTCGTCTGGAAGAATTTTATAACTTTGACAAAATATTTTCTTTAATAGTTCTTAATGCCCGCAATCTCCGGGCGATCGGTTGGTCCACCTTATTGGAATCATGTCCAAATATTTATCATCTAGACATATGTACCGAAAATTTTGATGATATATTCTTTAATATCCTGTCAAGAGAGCTTCGACCCACAATTAAATCTCTTAGATTAAACCTTTCAAGAAATCAAACTCAACTATTCCCGTTAAAAATATCCGAAAGTCATTTATTCGCTTTCTGGAGGCTAGTCATCACCACCTAGAATACCTTTTCCTTCCCCATACTTTCGATAAGTATTATAAAAAGTTGATCGAGAGATATGAGATCACATTAAAGTCACTGCTGGATGATGGTGGTATGTAGTCGTTTATTTATTTTTTATTTACACTTAATCTAATTTATCTTTCATCTTATTATTGATAGAAATATATCCAGATTATTTTATTCAAGATATGAAATTCTAATTAAGATTAAATATATGTTATTATCGGTAAGAGAAACAATATAATAATCAATATAATAATCACCTTTATTTATCTGAAGATTCAATTCGTTTATCGCACATTCTATACCTTAGTTTTATATTCACCAACCATAAAAACTTACGTTTTACTTTTAATATTGTGTCTTTTGAAGTCCATTTCTATAATATATGTATATTAAAGTTGCTTTAAAAATTAATATTGCTATATATTCTTGTACCAATGACTTTCAATATGCTCGCATATAATATAAAAACTCTGTTTTTTAACATGCACCCATAAATCGCAGTCACTCGTCATAAACTCCAGCTTGCTTTTCTGTCAATAATCGAAAGCAAAATATTTTGGAAAACGGAATTTACCTCAATGTTACAAATAACTCTGCCGATAAAATTAGTTAATATCGTTATCATTATAGCAAACACTCCATACGTAGCTAGAGATTTAACGATCAGAAGTCTTTCTTGTCAACCGTATGGTGTATGACACGACACCTATACTCAAAATAAATTAGATGTAATAAGTGTATAACTTTTTAATTAAAAAAATCTAGAGTTATCGATTAGGATTTTCTTTTTTAAATTTACTTCTAATTAAGAATTCATAGAACTTTAAAACTTCATCTTATATTAGATTATTATCATTGAGATAACTAAAAAATGAATTCAACATGTCATTATTATTTTTTATCCACAATATTCCAAAAATCTGCTAATTTGCCAATTTTAAAATCTTACCTTTAATTGAAACATGACAGGTCAGGTTTGTAGCGATTGAATCATTTCCATTGGTTGCAAGTGTACAATAGTCTTGGTAGACCCCTCCCAATTTCAATGTTTCAAAAGAAAAACAACATAAAATTGCTATTAGTGGTAATAAATTTGCAAGCATGCTTAAGATACAACTCACTAATCCATAAGCAAATTGCCATTGATCATTCAAAAATTGTCAAAAAAAGTGAAGTTTCCTTTATTGAATCATGAAGTTATGGATAGAAATTGAAACGACTGCGGTTTGCTTATAAATGAAACTTAATTAAAAAGAGCAGTATACGTAATTTGCAATGATTTACTATTATGGCAAGTAATCGGCAAAATTTAAGTTAAATAATTTTCATTTTTATGGAAAAGTATAAATTAAGCATTATCGTTATCGTTATTCTACAAAATGGCATCAAATCAATCTTATCTACAATATTAATGATTATGAATTTCTTTTATATTTTCAGTTGATATATAAATTATTCGTTACCACATTAAATGCATGTAATCTGGCTAAAACGACAACAATTGACGCGCGTTAACACAACTGGCACCTAACGTTATATTTCATCATTAATAATACATTGTTTGTAAATCATTTGATGCCTGACACCTTGAGGTCTTTAACATTAAGGCGCAGTGATGGTAAATGACAGGCCATTAGCTCATTTTACAAATGACCTAGAAATGACCTAGGTCATTTGGTCATTAGGTGTGATTTATACTTTAACCAATAGAGTTTTAATCTTGACCAGATAGGCCATTCGGCCTTTTAAAATGTCCATTCATTGGTCGTCGTTTGAAATTGGAATAATTTGAGTATTTATTTATCATCACTGGTAAGACGGGATAAAAAAAAGGACTGAGAAGGTCGTTAGAAATAATATTTTAGAAACTGGAACAACTGCATCAGCTGTTAGTAAAAAATGAACTTATATCAAAATACTTAAAATTTTAAAATCAAATATAATTTAAATCTTTCTAGCAGATGACATATCAATTCATCAATTTTATAAAATTAATTTTTCGTATCATTGCATGTAGGATTAAGCATCAACTCTGCTGTTTGAAAATAAGTCTCCAAATTAACAATTATTAATTGTAAAATGATTTTGACAAAAAAGATAATTTTTGCCTTCAATTATAACGAAAACTTTTGTATTACTGACAAAATATTTGACACGATGAAATGTAAGTTGAGAGACTACACCAAAATACTTATCTCTTTGTTGACGATAACAACAGTTAAGACTAAATGATGGTGAAACTGTCAGCAGCAAAGAAGCGGATATTTGAAATTTGATAGAATTACCCTTTCTCTGAAACAACATTTCCCCCGACAGCCCATTTCACCGACATGACATTTCACTGGCATAACATTTTCCTAATAATCTAACTTGGTGACATAACCTGTTAACATGCAAAGTCAACCAATTAATACATTATGTCACAATATCTCATCATGTTAGGGAAACTTCTTGCCAGGGAAACGTCATGTCAGGTAAATGTATTTGAGTAAATTTATTGTCTGTGTAATAGGGATCAGGTGTTTCCCGATGTTTGATGCTATCTAAGAACAAAAATTAATATTTTAGAATTCAAAAGAAAATTAACATATTAGAGATATATTACTAGTGTGAAAATAAAAATTTATTATTTTTAAAAGAAACTGCAAAGGAAAAACTTTAGAAACAATGAGACTTTTAAATAAATTCCCTGTAACTTCAGATAAAAATAGGTTCCATATGTTTCATGATCTAACGAACAAATTATAATAGCACCGCTTTTCATGCTGTCTGTCTGCACTAAATGAATTTCAATTTAATTTGCTGTTTTCTATATTTTCATTTCAAACACTATATGATCTATAAAAACAATTGATAGAAATAATACTGATACTATTTAATCAGATACATAATTTATGATTTCTAGCATAATCTGTTATACAATTTACTCTTCTTTCTAAAGAAATAGAACATAAAATAAGAGAATACTAAAATTATGTACCACATATAAAAAACATCGGATATTACCTTGTTCTTATAATTATCGAATACGTCTCTAGAGAATTGATCCAAATCTAAAGTCGTAAAATCCTTGTGGAGAAAGGTGTCAGAAATAGTAGACAACATATGTTTATATGCAGAAGGGGTAGGCTTAGCGATAGCGCTAGTAAAAGTAATAGTTGTTGTAGGTTTAATGTTAGTGGGTGGAATAGCAGGCGTTTTGATCCTAGTAAAAGCCGTAGAAGTAACCTTAAATGAAAAAATTTGTGAAGACTTAAAATAATGATATATACAACATAGCATATAACAGATTTTTATTACTATTTGTGGTGATATATCCCATGCCTCAACCATCTTTCTCTCATCTTCATTCCACGCGATACCCCACGCTCCATTGAAGCCATTCTAGAAATCGGAATATTTATATTATTTATTTGTGTATCATTAAATTAGAACTTGATATTTAAAGCTTAAATACAAGACAACAATATACTTACAGGTTGAACATATTCACGATTAATATCTTGAAGTCGAAGTATTTTCTTTTTATATTCTTCGTCTTCGAGTTCGATTCGACGATCTTTCACAAAATTGAAAGCGTGTTTCAGATGCTATTACGTACATATTTACATGTATATTGAATGAATATTAATCTGAAATAGAATTTTGAGTGTGGTTAAGTCGTTGGTCCAATTGTTCTCCTGCACCTGATTTTCCTCGGAAAGAATTGGATTGTCAAGTTTTGGGAGGTTATTCGTCTTAGAAAATAAAATCAGAGTTTCATAGAATATATTAATAAAAGTTACATAGAAAAAAAATAATTATGTTTTACCACAATAGAAGCATATGATGAACGAGTCCCCTTCTGGATATTCTGAAGGTTATTAGATGCCATTTTTTATTACAAAAAATAAATATTGGTATGAATGATAGCGAGACGTTAAGGAAATGAGGAATTAATAGTTTTAGTGTCTCAAGAACTACAATAGCAACGTTAAGATTTTGATTGATTTCTTTTAAAAAACGAGTATTGTTTGTTAAATTGAAGATCTTTCAAAATATCAAATACGTAACCACTTTCATCATCGTTCTTTTCATTTATACATTTACAAAATGTAAAATGATTTCAATTAATGAAATGACAGTAATATATTGAACAGAAGATGTTTTTAACACTGTACTGATACGTAGGCTGATTTATTATATATAAAAAATATAATTTTATTCAGCATTAAACTAGTTTCGGTTATGTACCTTAAATAAACTCTACATAATTATGTCTTCTAGTTCCAGAAATTATAAAACATAGGAAATTTGATTTTTATATAATCACAAACTTTTAAATCACACTTTTTTGTGTTATATGGTGATATGGCAGTACTGCATAATAATACTGATCATTAACTAAACATTCAGTTCAGTTTCGAATTGAAACTATAAAATTAAAATTCCATGATTTTTTACAAAATGTGTAAATTCATATTCCGGACAATTTTACTTGAGGTATCAAACCAGTCGTTATAATAAAAAAAAGTTATAATACACTAATCCAGGGTTAATCTGAAATTTGTATTTGAAACCAACTCTAATCGAAAAATTTAGAACATTGCTTTAATAAATTTCTTATAGAAGATAAACTTAAATACACTTATTGTTGTATGTAAAAAATTTAAAAACATGTAAATCTAAAAATGAGACATAATAAATATTTAATGTATGACAAAAGAATTGAATCTTTCAGATAAAAATAAAATGGATTATACAATTTATCAAGGGAATGTTTGTTTCACTTTATCCTTATCAATATCGATATACATGTACATGCAATCTACGTAAATGTCTTAACAACTCCGTTAATATCTTACATAAAATAATTCGGATATATTTCTATCAATAATAAGATGATGAAAGATAAATTAGATTAAATGTAAAATAAAAAAAAAAATAAGAAAATAAACAACTTACTATCGCTATCATCTAGCAGCAGTAAATCCTCTGATTTGATACCATTGCTATTGATCAAATTCTTAAAATATCCATCAGAAGGCAAGTTATGAAAAATATATTCTAAGTTGT
Source organism: Ambispora gerdemannii (assembly GCA_910591945.1). Lineage (NCBI taxonomy): Eukaryota > Fungi > Glomeromycota > Glomeromycetes > Archaeosporales > Ambisporaceae > Ambispora > Ambispora gerdemannii. The sequence goes on along the minus strand of CAJVPL010000761.1, from coordinate 4,293 downwards.
GATGAGCAGCCTTCAGAAAGTGAATAAATGACACATCGCACATTAGTGATCTTTGAGTTATTATAAGATTTAGTCCAAGTGATTTAATCGTAGGCTGAAGCTCTCGTTCCAGAACATCAAAAAATAACTTATCCAACTTTTCAGTATATATGTCCAGATGATAAAGATTTCGACATGATTTCATTAAAACGGATAGATTATTTACACTAAAATTGAACAGACTGATTGCCCGAAGATTGCGAGAATTAAGAATAATTAAAGAAAATATACTGTCAATGCAATAACTATTATCTTGGAAATAACGATCGCTGCTTTTCAGACGAAGATATTGAAGAGTATTGCTATTAGCTTCAAGGATTTCTTTTAACAGATTAACTGGTAGTTCCTGATAATCTGGAAATAGAATTGAAAAATATTCTAATTTTTGAAAAAACTTGGCCGTTTCAAACCAACATGGCTGTTCTAACGCTACGCTGTCCTGAAAACTTAAACAAATCAGATTAACGCACGAGCTCAATCCTGGGATTGTGTTATCGGCACGGAAACAATCAAAGTTGACTCTAAAAAATTCAATAGCTCGTAAGCTTTTTGATGAATAATAAAGAGTTTTACAAATAAATTTGGTAATGTTCAAGAAAGAACGTAGTCGGATCCATTTTAATTCACTTTGTGCTTTCATCATGCGTTGAAATGCTTTAGTTGTACTTTTATCTGCAATTGTGGATTTGTTATTATCGTTATGACCTCCTCTAAATGTGATTTTTTGAATCGAATGGCAGGTATTGGCCAGATTTTCAAAGAACGTTTGGTGACTTTTTTCTAATGAAAAACTGTAAATTTTTATTTCCTTGAGGTTTCCAAATAACTTTTGAACTGAGCATTCTTTAGGGATTAGACTCCAGAATTCCCGTTCAAAATCAAGATATAAAGAATGCAAAGATGTTGATTCAGTTATTAAAAGTCTGGACAAGGAAACTGCCCATGCTTTGCGTTTGCTCCGCTCTTCGTTAGTCATACGATGCGAGAACCATGCACTTGCTGCGTCATTTATAAGTGTTGGTTCATAATGGCGTAAAAATGAGGCATAATTAAACGTTGGTTGTTGTACAGATCTTGGTCGACTAATTTTGTTGGAATGCAGATACTTCCATATTTCTTTTGAGAAACTTCCAATATAAACTTCTGCAATTTTATACTTAGAATTAGAACTACAAGACATGAAAGGTGCTTCCCAAAGAATCGGCACAATTTCTTGACAAAATTGTCGATTGACGAATAGACAGTTAAATAAAGAGCCTCTGTTTAGATTCTTGAAAATTTGTTGACGAATTTCTGTGGGTAATAGTCGGAATATCATTTTCATATATCGATATTAGAAAAAAATAATCACGATAGCGATACGTAGTTGATATTTACGTATACGTACGTCATGTACATGTACATGTATATCGATATCGATATAACATTCAGATTTCTATCTTAAGCATTTTTTATACTGAAGCGGAAGGTAAAAATGTCGTACCAGTTACTAAATACGTAAAGATAACTGCTGTTTGCACTCCTCTCCTCTAAATGGATATCGATCGATACCGATATACGTACGTAGTCAGCTCTTTAAATGCAATTCGTCGAACCAAATTACTGATCAGACATGGCATGCATTTAAGATTGCATTTATCGAGAGTAGTATATTTAAAGGTCTTATAAGATTGGGACTGAATAAGAGTGTGCATGCTGTTTAGTATTTTTTTTGACTATATATCTCTTTTTTCAATAGTTTATTTTTTGCACTGGTACTAATTCGATCCTTATACATGTACGTACATGTAGCAGTTCCTGGTATTAATGTTAAATCGAATTTAAATATACGTACGTAGATACCTTGATTTTACAAGTCGTTGCAGAGACAACTTCATCAAAACTTTCTGCGGAGTCATAAAAATACAATAGATAGTTTAGGAAGAACTAAACTATTTTTCTATCTCATAAACGAGTTGAAAAATCGAAGTTTGCTTTTCTGATGGCTGGAAAAGAGTTTATTACAATACAACAGATAGTGATTTATATAAAATGTTTCGACTCACTTCTTTCAATAGTTTATTTTTTGCACCGGTACCAAATTCGATTATTTATCTCGTCTATAAATTATACTGTAATTTGCTTTGAATCATGTAGTGTTTCAACACAACATCTTTGACTTCTTAATTTCGTTCAAATTTATTTTCTTTATGATCACAGATTGCTTTATAAATAGTTCTAAAACTTTCTTGCAGCATATTCAGACATGGTAAACCTTTCAAAAGGGATTCCTTCAAAGGATTTATAATCTCCATCAGTAATTTTGTCTTAGACAATCATTTCCGTTAGACAAGTCAGCTTCATAATATCGTTTGTGATATTTATAAATTGAATGATAATTTATTGCGAGTTATGGCACTAAATTAGCGTATTCTTCGATATTTGAAAGTATTGGTATGTCTTCGTTATTTTTATATCACTAAGAATATGATTTATACTAAGAGGATTCACAATATCTTTTAGTAATATATATTATTATTCAAAAGATTATTCATCCATGTTATAATTGAGTTTAGCTATTTTGACATGATTATTTATATGAAATTAATATTAAACTACATACAAATTCTCATTTATAATAATACTAATCATATTTATTTATTTTATATGTGAAATTAATTAGCATCAATTAATTATAACGATAAGGCTGAAGTTTTTTTTAGTTGATCATGATGCACAAAAACAAAACCTTGAGATTGTTGAAAAGTTTGATAACATTTGACTTCATATTTTTTTTAGAAAAAAATCACTTTATTGATTTTAAGCTTGAAATTGAACTAAGATCCAATTTCTCTGATACATATTTATTAATAACACTAACAATAATGATAATGAGTAGTTTTTGATTGTTTCATTTTCAATTAAATTCAAATAGTTTTTGATTATTTCAATTTTTTGTTTTTCTTCAATGAATATATATGATCAGACAAGTTTTTATATCATTCAACTCACAATTTTTTTTAGCAATAAATCAGAATACTTTAACACAGATTTGCTGGCTGAATTTTCATTTTTCTATATTTTTATTAGAGATCTTTTTTCCTGTATACTTAATTGATTATATTTAATAAAGTAATGTATAAAAATTTTTTATAAGTTGTAATTAATAAGAATTCTATAATTAAATTTAGTTCATATATTCAAGATTAGATATTATTATTTATTATTAAATTTATGTATTGAAATTTCAAATAATCAATTAATATTAAAGAGAAGTAAATATTTTTAATTATATAAAATAAAAGAGTTTATCTTTATAGCAAGTTTTTAGTTCTTAAAAAAAATATGTTTTTTAATATATTATTATATATTTTTAAATAAAATACAAAAAAAAATTTTGTTATAATAATGAAAAAGTGCATAATAAATAAAAAATATATTAATAAGTAAAAAAATAAAAAAATTTTTTGTCAGTAAATTTTTTATATTTATATCAATTTTTTGATTATATTATTAAATTTTTTCAAAGTAATTACAAATATTATATAATAAACTCACATATTCACAAAGCTTTAGCTAATTTTTTAATTATATATATATATATATTATTATCATTTTCAACAAAAATTTTGTGATTTTTAATTCTATAATTTTTTAATTTTACAATTTTTTAATTTTTAAATTATTATAAATTATAATATATTATTACAATTATATTATAAAATTCGTTAATTTCATAATTTGTAATATTTCACGAAATTATGAAAATCATATAAAGAACTTAGAACATTTCACAATTTTCTTATATATTATTAATTATAGTATTCATATACTTTTATTTTTCTACCTTGTACTCTTATATTTTTTTATACTTTTTATACTTTTTCTATCTTGTATGCTTATATTTTTTTATACTTTTTATACTTTTTCTATTTCGTGCTCTTATACCTTTTATACTTTTATACTTTATCTTTTATACTTTATATACTTTAATACTTTTTATACTTTTATATATTTATACTTTTTATACTTTTATACTTATTTATTTTGAGTAGATATAATTTATCCAATCAAAATTCTTTAAGATTTATACTTTTTCTTCTTTATTTCTCTACTTTTCATATTTAGTAAATTGGAATTTTATTTTTAGTTAGTATAATTATCTTTTATATCTTTCTCTTGTTTTTAATATTATAACTGTATTTTGAAGAAAATATATAAATATGAGTTGTAGTTGAGCTCTAACTCAACATGTCAGAACTTGAGAATAAATAA
>CAJVPL010000760.1:0-20450 GCA_910591945.1 Ambispora gerdemannii | reverse complement strand
CTTATAACTGTAAGAAGAGACCTGTTAAAGACCTTCTGCTATATAAATACTGTTAAAAGAACTGGAATAACAATATCATGCATTACCCTGTATAAACTTTGGAAGTTTCTCGAAAAACAGGTGCTAATAGAACTAAATCTTATTGACTGCTATGTTAACTTCTACGTGGTATTTTTACTGGAGAGAATACTAATAAAGATCAGTACTTCACATGTAATGAAGAGTGATACAAAGTTGGCAAAAACTAAAAAAAGTTATCTGAGGATCAGAAAAAAGCTGCATATTGATCAGTTATAAATTTATTACAAATGTAATATAATGATAAGAAATGAGCACAACTTCTTTGATATTGAAATGAATATATAAACACTAATGAATATTCTGCTAAAAACAAAATTGATAATATTTTTGATGATTTATGCTATAAAAATCTTATAAGGATCAGCTTTTTTATGAATCATCATGATATAGCTCTATTGGAATCGACAAATGGCTTTTAACTCTTCTAACAAAAATGGGATGACTGTTGGGTGATTTTCTTAATCAATGCAAATCTTCTGCCAGAAATTCGTATTAAACAGAAAAATCTGATAATTGTTGCGATATTTCTGGATCCTAAGACTCCAAAGGACTTTAACTCATTTTTTAGACCATTGGTTAATGAACTGAAACAGTTACAAGATAAAAAAACTCCTTCCTTCTGGATAATTTCTGCTTTCTTACTAAATTTATAGTTCAAAAAGTTATTATCTGTGCTAATAACTTCTTGAACTGTAAATTCTAATTTTTTTCTAAATAATAGATGAAGTTCAGTACTATAATATTAAAAGTGATAAAAATTTTATATTACGTGCACATATTCTGAGTTGGTCCAGTAATCTTCCTGCTTTAGCAAAAGTGATGTGCACCACTGAACACAATTTATATCAGGAATATCACTTTTGTTACTTGTGAGGAATCTATTGTGCAAATAACAAACATATATATTATTCATTATTACCTCCAAAATGATCGATTAGTACCTGCTACACATCCAATGCCTTGCCAGACCAGGAAGAACTCATCAGAGTTATCTTTGAGATATTGATATTATTGAAAATTCTGGATCAAAAGCCAATCGTACACAATCAATAAAGGATACTGGTATAAACAATCAAAATATTTTTCTAGAGTTAAAATCAGTAAGATTTCCAGATAATTTTCCAGTAGATATTATGCATGATCTTTTTAAAAATATTGCTCCAGTAATATTCTGGCACTGGATCAGAACATTACTTAAATTAGATAACAATTTCAATATCTCTAATGATAATTGGAAACAAATTGGAAGTATTATTAAAAAACATGTTATACAAGTTTAAACATCTGTTGGTTAATATACTCCAATATTCTAATACTTTTAAGACAAAGAAGTAGACAAACTGAGTTATATTGTATTCAATTCCACTTTTGTCTGAAAATCTGGATAAAAAGTTAGTAAAAAATCTCATGTATTTGATTAAAAATTCTTTATTTTAGCCTAATTAACTTTTATTTTTTTCAGGTATTTAAAAGAATGGATAAAGCTTGTTGATACATGCAAACTTTGTTTAAAAAAGATGATTACTTTCAATGAATTAAAGGAAATTAAAAGATTTTTTTCTGAGTTTGTACTATATTATGAAAGAGAATATTATTAAAGAGAATTCGCTCAACTACTGACAGCTTTGATCTCCTTCCATTATTTTCTTCATATTATCAAATTCATTCAAAATACTGGACCAGCATGGGTGATCTGGCAATATCTGATGAAAAGGCTTTGTGGGATATTATTGTCTCTTGTCTGATCAAAACAACATTCCTACACAAATCTAACTAACCAAATTACTGTGTGGAATCAATTTTCTCATCTTCAATATTTTTCAGAAATTAATGAACAAGTATTTGATAATCCAAAGAAAAATATAAAGAAGTCTGAAGAAAATCAAAATTTTGAAATTGAAGATGAAGATGAATTACTATTGGCATCAAGATAAAAATGTATACTTAGCAAACTGGAAAAATAGTTTGCATAGATGTTACTATATTAAAATGCAAGAAATAGATAAACTTAAGGAGGTATTTTTCTATTTTTCACCAGCATTTTATCTAGTTCAAAACTTCATTCACAAACTATTCACTACGTGTACTAATACTAGCATGATCCAGTATGATAATTTTAGGAAATTTCGTCAGATATTTGAATTTATGGGAAGCTTTAAATTATGAATAAAGAAATAATTAATTCACAACTCATCAGCCAGAAAGGAGACATATCTCATACTAATTATCAAATAGCAGTATGTATGTGACATGTTAATTTTCTTTTCAGACAAATACTAATAATTACTTTATTTTTTTTAGGCAACACTATTAGTTGATAAAAATATCTGGAACAAAAACACATCTATTGATTTAGAAGAATAGAAATTTTATAAGAAAGTAAAATACTATTTTGCATATGAATATATAAAGAATAAAAATGAATGGATATTGTTAGTTTTGGTACAGTGAATTACTATATCAGTAGTTTCCAGTTATAATCCACTTATTTTCCGTGATCTTGGTCATTCTGAAATTATTAATATTAATGCTATAACTAGATCTATCAATTTTTTTCAATCATCAAAAATAAAAATTATATAATAAATCAGGAAGATCATATAATACATACTGATAAATAAAATTAAAAATCTGTTTCTATTGCCAGAGTAAAAATGATAAAGATCTGACATACTTTCATTTTTTTTACTGGATAAAAAACAGAACTATGTCAGATCTTCTAAAAATGGATTTTTGCTAAAGTAAAACCAGATTTCTTATATAAATCTATTTTTTATCCAGTAAAAAAAAAATGGAAGTATGTCAGATCTTTTAAAATCATTTTTACTCCAGCAATAAAAATGGATTTTTACTAAAGTAAAACTGGATTTTTTGTATAAATCCATTTTTTATCCAGTAAAAAAAAACGGAAGTATGTCAGATTTTTTAAAAACCATTTTTACTCCAGCAATAAAAATAGATTTTTGTCTGATATGTTTGAAAATTTTTTTTTACAGGGAAAGTGAATACTATTCCAAGATACTTTGATTGAGTAATCAAACCAATCAGTCAACAACCAACATCATCTTCCAATACTAAACAAAAAGAAAGAGTACCAATAATTATTCAAACTCAAGAAACACAACAAGAATTGGAAGATGAAGAAATTCAACATGTAGTTGGTTCTAGTTGAAAAGTTTTTTATTCCTGAAGCTGATTTATTGGGGTGATTAATATATAAATTTAGGGTGCTTAATTTCGGAACAGTGCGGTTTTGTATGTTGTCCAACGAACACGGGTCAATCTCAAGGTTAGCACTAAAGTTCCTTGGTCGAAATTAACTAGTAATGTGCCGGCATTTACACTAATAGACGCGGACATCAAAGTCCCGGGCATTATAAATGATCAAATCCGACTACTGAATCTTTATCACTACATGCGAAAATCGCGTTCCAGATACACGTGCTATCGGTTTATTCAATCATAATTTGTTGAAAATAAATTCATTCAGGAAAATAATATTACTAAAAACAATTCCAACGAGTACATAAACTAAACAAAAGTAAAAAATCACATTATTTTTCTCTCAAACAATTATCTAAAGAACTTCTTCCACCAAACTTACTGTATTTCATAGACTTTATATACCACCTTACAGCTTCATGCTTATCCTTCATCGTTCCCCAACCAACTTCATATGCTGACGCCAACCAAGGATACGCGACTATCTTTTTAGAATACGCCGAAATTCTCCAAGCAAGAAAACCTTTTCGATGATTTTGTCGTATTCCACGTCCCTCGGAATAGCATCTAGCCAATTCAATCAGCGCATCGGCATGTCCAGCGTCAGCTGCCCGTTTATACCAAAAATATGACAATTTGTGATCACAAGACACACCATCACCAAATCGATAACATTGCGCTAATTCAAACTGTCCATCTTCGTCGCCTTTCTCGGCTGATGTCTTGAACCATTTAAATGCAAGTTCTAGATTATAGTCGGTACCGATGCCAAGCATATAACAGAATCCAAGCAGATATTGTGCAGCGACGTTTCCACTTATCGATGCTTCTTCGTACCAGCGAAAAGCCATCTCGGGATCCACTCTGATTCCAATTCCATCATCATAACACGTTCCAAGACAATATTGACCCATTGAATTACCACTTTGAGCAGATTTCAGATACCAATTAAATGTTTGTTTTTTATCTTTCTTTGTTCCGATTCCGAGTTCCCAACAGTGTCCGTAAAGTCTTTGGGCATTCGCATCACCTGCCAGTGCTCCTATCTTGTAAAATTGAAATGCCGCAGTAGGGTCAATTCTCGTTCCAATTCCATGTTCATGAAAAAATCCAAGCAGTACATAATATTCTTTATTCTTTTTTGAAGATCCCTTTAATTGGTTAAATAAGGTGTTTGTGTCATGCTTTTTTATATTTAGATATTCCAAAATTTTGCGAATTATTTTTACTGGAAGTTCTCCTTGAAGTATTGAACTGAATATTATTGAAGATACCGTGTTTAAGATTTCTGTGGACATGTAGTAAAAATACTGTGAGAAATGGATTGTGTTCAACTGCATACCAATACGTACATTGACAATGATTTATCCGATTTTTCAATGTTGTCGCACAAGGATTGAGTCAATTTTCTTTTACGTATCACGAATAGGAATTGGCATATTTGAACCAAATTGAAATAGGATAACACATGTATCTACATGTATTTATATTGTATGAACTGCTGAATTTTTCGGCACTTTTCTTCTCTATATAATTCGTCGTTTATAACTAGAATTATTCGATAAAACCGGTTATTAATATTATTCGAGTGCATTTATTATCGTTAAAAAATTACTTTGGATATGAAGATAAGATTAATTTTTGTTATGCATTCAGATTTGATGTTAAATCGACAATATGTATGTTTCAATTTTAAAATGCTACTACTCAACTCAACATAGAGGCAAAATTTTCAAAATCTGCCCGGTAACTTTGTAGAACTTATTATAAAGAACAAAGTTACTGGGCAGATTTTGAAAATTTTGCCTCTATGTTGAGTTGAGTAGTAGCATTTTAAAATTGAAACATATTGTCGATTTAAGAGTTCCTGCACCATATAACAGTCAATCAACCAGTATGCAATAAATATTACGAATTATACGAATAATGATGTGAAGGTGGCATTTATTGTTGCTGCTGCTGATGATAAATATTGAAGTCATTTAATGATCCAGCCTGACTTGATTTGTTGATTATTATTATCGTTATCCTCAATAACTAGTGATTCTGTCTTCCTATTCAACTTTTCTAAAAACTCCGCATCGGTCACATGCCCTCTCAAAAAGCATCAAATCGTTCTTTTAAATGGATGCATCATTTTGATGAGATTGACGAAGAAAATCTTTTATTAATACTTATGACCACGCACATGAACAATCTAACATGACAACTCGAATTTATGAAAAGAGAGAATGAACTACTTAAGGGAGAAAGAAAGGATGTGTTGGAAAAGCATTGAATGCGACAAATGAGGCAACTGTTTGAGGCGAAATATCACTTGGACAACTATATCAATCATCATGGAGTTATTTTTAAAGGGTTGATGCGTAAAATATTTATAAACCAAAACTAATCAAAAAAAAAAGCAATGAAATCAACAAAATTTTCTTGTGATATGTTATTGATTCGAACAAAGAGTTCGACTGTGTTGTTAACATTGAAAATCTATTTCGCGAAGACGGAAGAATACTACTTAAATAAATATTATTTCACCTTCATCCTCTAAAAAGTATTCGTCTTGAAAAAGTGTTTCTTCTCCTTCATTAGTATTAATACTATTATTATTACCTTCACCTTCATATAAATTTGGTTCAATTCCCTCGTCACCAACAGCATGAAATATCCCAGAACTGGTGCTATTTATTTCCCGTTGCTCATATTGAAATTTGTGATTCAGCATTTTGTTGTTAATGAAATGATTTAAATTAAATTTAGTATTTTCTTGTTTCGAACCATTGATATTATTATTGATATCGCTCATGTTTCTTTTTTTATGATTACTGTTATTTTCGATATTTCTGTTGTTGTCGACTTCTTTTTCTTTAGAAGAATTTTTCTCTTCAGGACAAAGAATGCCATTTATGGTTTCGTCGAATTTCGCCTATATTGAAAATATTGTTTGTTTTCTAGTAATTTGTAGCAAAAAATTTGAACATTATCATCGTACCAGACGTGTCTCATCAATCCAACCACTAAACAAATCAATGCGCTCTTTATGCGTCATTCGAAGAAATTCTGAAAGTGTGGTCGCCGTCAGAATAATTTGTGCTGCAAACGCATTAATTAGTGGACTAAAACTTGTCAAAAACCGTTCATGCTACATTAATCAAATAAAAGACTCTTAGAAATTTGCAGATTCAGATTCATCGAATATAATAAAAAGTTCACACACAAGACTTTCTTCAGTTGCCATCCATTGTCTCGACTCCCACTGTCGCCTAGATTTCCAACCTTTCGCGGGATAATTTGTTTGTCGTTCTCCTTCACCTCCATCATCACTATTACACTTTTCAGCACAACAATCTCCAATCATTCTCGCATATCTCGCCGAGATCTCTTCTCTTGACGAGAAAAATATTTCGACGTTGCACTCGCAACTTTCCAGAATCACTAAAAGTTCATTTAGTGCTTTTTGATTGGGCGAGGTAAAAGGATATGGTATAAGAGAGGATTTAATTGAATCATTGGATTTTTGATTCCACGCGTATGTCTCGAGAACCAGATACAAGTTTGCGTATTTTTTATGTAAGTGGAGAATCGAAAGAGCCGCTTCTGTGCTTGACTTTTTATTCGATGCAGAGTTTTGTTGAGAAAGTTGTAAGAGTGAAAGAAAAATCAGCGCTGATTCTTCATCTAGAATCAAGTCGGCATCGACATGTTGAGTAGTGGATACGTTATCTGGTAACGTTGTCTAAATAGTAAAATCGACAGTATGTTCGATACATGTATTAAATTACACGAATTATCATGGCTCCGATATCTATAAAAGATGACTTACCCTCAAATATTCAAAATCACGCTCAATCAATTCGACCTTGCAATCTTCACTTCTTAATGCCGTCACAAAAGCACGGTTTTGCAAGAGTCGAGATGATATTATATATGTATGAGTGGTGATTGGTATGGGCAAATGAGTGTAAATGTTCTCAGATTGGGGTGCTAACAAAATAACGAATATTTAAAATTTCATTTGCATGTAGATTATGAATTGACTCTGTCTTATGTTTACACTTACTCGACTCTTGTTTTTGCTGGTATATTGGATTAAGATAGATTGGACTGGGAAATGCAGCTCGATGCAAATTTGGAGAGAATACTTGATTTGAAGGCGTCCTCGAAATAATACTCTTTTGTTTATGCGAAATATGCTCTATTTAATTTAAATTATTGAAATATCAATAGATATTTTATAGCGAAAATCAAAATCAATTTTAGCATTCTTCTACCTGCTGCTTTACCTTTACCCTTATTATTTATCGGTTTATCTCTCAACGTTAAGAATCTGTCAATCGCTCTAGCTGCCGAAAACTTTTCAGTATTCATATTTGAAGAATCGAGATTATTGAAAAGTGATAATTTTCTTTTTTCTGCATCTGCAGAATTGAACGAAAACTCATCAAAACTAATTTCTGAATTTCTTTCTGTTTCTTTTTTTATAATAGCGGTAGAGTTTGAGAAATATTCATCTTGTTGATGATCAATGCTTTCTAGCCATTTGGTGACCTTGTTTTTTCGCTCAGATATAATGTTTGTAGGTTCAATACATGAGCTACTTTCAGGATTCAATTCCATTATCGCATTTTGAGAGCTTATTCGTTCCTTTAATTCATTTGTTCTGCTATTTTTCCCGGAATGTGACAGTGTCAGTTTTTTAGTATGTTGCAGCATTACTTCACACTTTCTCGCAATTATTTTTTCATCATCTTCAATTTGATCAATCATAAAATTTAAATTATCCATAAGTTTGACTATGACATCGCACCAACACTCTTTTTTCATTGCTCCTTCAGCCGCATCATCAGTAAGCCATTCGACGTTAGCTGTCTTTTCAATGGACAAGATAGTGAGATTCTTTATTGGATTCCAATGTAATTCAAGTTCAAATGTTTTTATGCCAGTGAAAGCAACTAAGTATTGTTGCAAGTCAGGGTACAAGTTTCTGCTACGACGAGCGACTAGATCCGATAAACGCGACGGAATGAACGGGCATTTTAATGAACTTTTGAGTTTGGCGATTATTGATGGGTGCGGTAATTCTGGTACTGGATTTTTTGTCATTATTTTTGATAATGCTAAGATTAGGAATATCATTATAGTCGTCATTACCTTCGAATTTCAATCCACCAACTTCATCCATTGATTGTTCCAAGATCAGCGTCTTCCATTCGTTACCTTTAATTTTTGCCGCAAACAATTTTTCCATGTCATTAATGAGAGATTCAGTTTCTTGATCAAGTGGTGAAACTTTTAACATATCTTTTTCAAAAGGAACAACAGCTTGGATTGTTTTGGCCAAGGAATTCATCCTACGCGATCATATTATAACGATAATATTTAACGATGACTATGATATTTCAAATGACTAAAGATTCATACATTGCCAAATCATCAATTGATGCTTTATCTGAATCTTCATCTTTTACAGTTTTTGATTTTTTGAGTCTAAGGATAAAATCGAGCAAATTTATTAATTCATAATATTTGTGTTTTCAAACAATCTTTAACATATATTTACTGTCTTTTCCGATTGTTTGCTTCTATTGGATCTTTTTTTGCTGGAATTAAAGCAAGCTCTATTTTGAAATGTAAGATTTTAATATATTACATTTGGCTTTTTGCAGTTGACAAGAACCAACCTAATTGCATATCATTCCAAGTTGTTGCGTCCAATTCAACTGGCACTTCGCTAAAACTTGCAGAAACTGTTTCTTCTGAATCGAGTGGATGATCACTAATTCCCTCTAGAGGAGGATCATAAAAAGAGAAGCACCTATAATTTCTAGCTATGACTCGCAAAAATAAAATTCTAAATTCCTATTTTTACCCCATTCGTTCACCCATTCTAATGGAACTTTAATTCCTTTCTCTTCGGGCACCAATTGATCATTAGTGTTCTCGTTCGATGTGGATGTTGAAGACGCTTCCTTGAACTCTTTATCCACTAACGGCATAATAATCTCACTGAAAGATTTCGGGAATCGTTGATTTATTATACGATAATCTTTTACAGGTATTAAAGATTCCTCGAGATATAAATCATCCAACAGAGCGTCAAACGAACAGAGTTCATGAAAGTTAGTTTGTTGCTGATGAAGAAGTTTTTGTTGTTCGTGTAAGATAGAGGTGATGTATTCAATTTCTTCTTTTGTAATGTTCGGATTTAGATTACTATTCAATTGTTCTAAAATGCATGAGTATATTGATTGTCAATTCGCAGATAAAATGTGCAAATTTTGTATATACGTATACCATAAATCCTCGATGAGCATTGTTCCTTGTTCCATTGTCACTAGTTCTTCACTCTCGATGACTTCAAATTTAGGCAATCGCTTGGATAACTGCATTAAGCTAAGCACAGGATATTTTTGCAACGGTTTTATTTCTTCAACATGCCTTGGAAACAACGGCTGTTCTAAATAATAATCGTTGATCGTTTCTTTTGCTGCAATAATCATACTTCGAATTATAACAGATAAATCCCGTTTTTACAGTAATTTAATAAAGAAAGCTTTACATTCACAAGCTGTTTCGCCCGACTCAATTTCTGACACTTGAACTCCTTTAATCACTTCCTTCAATAGCGTTATCGCATTTTGATCTTCCACTATCCATTTGCCAATATGATGTTCTATGCGATTCTTGGATTCGCTAATAATCGTTTCTTTGACATTGTTGTTTGATATAGTAAACGGCTCGAGTCCGATTTGTTTGAATAGTTCTTGGGTGTAATCTTTTTATTTCATCGAATTAAAATTTATCTGTTTAACTTCGAATATTTTATTAAGCAATAACAATTACCTTCTTTTGGTAATTTGATTAGTTTTGCACATTCTAAGAGCTCTTCGCGAAACTCTCGTGGTTCATCCAAGTTCATCTTGAGACTGTATAAAATTGCAATGGGCAAAGAGGAAAATCACGCGCGTAAAATTATTAATTTTTTTAGCTGCGGTAAAAAATCCGCGTGACCAATTAATTACATGTAATTAATTAATCAATCAAAGATATCATGTCTAATAAAACCCAAAGGGTTTATGTTAATAAAAAAATTCAAATACATGCAATTCAAAAGTACCAGACTATTGATTTTAAAGAAGATAAATATGCGCATGAGAAAAATTATTACGTGATGAATAAATTATAAATCCTTATATATGAACATCTGGTTATTATACACATAGTCCAAAGAAAAGCTGTTCGGCAAAATAATAAATAATATGTCGTACAGACGAAAAAAGTTTTTGTAAATTATTGTCACGTGAAGTTTGTTATTTAGTTACGAGCTCGTTTCATACGAAGAACAAGATAGAAACCAAATCGGAGAACCAACATTAAACCGATGAGTGCCAACTTGAAAATACGAAGAAGAGAAAATATAAGTCAATATTCAAAATAAACATCTGATATAACTTGATATGTAAAAAGAGAAACTTACCGCCCACAAAACAAGGTTTATCTCTGTATACCCAAAATCATCCAACACATCTTTGCCAGTAAAGGTAGCCGAATTACCAGTTTTATCACCATAGTAACAGCTATACATCGTGGTATTTTCTGGCATTTGTCTGCAATCAAAGGTCAAACCGATAAAATCATTCTGAATGATTCCTTCGAATGCCCATTTTTGATAATCGATATAATGAGCCCATTTCCATCCTTTTGGAATCGCGTCACGTCTTACAAAGTATCCTTCGACAACCATAAAGAATCCGTTTGCGAAAGCGGCAATCGTAAGAGCGGCCACAAAAATTGGAATTATGGCTGCGATAAAGACCACCATCGATTCGGCGACGATCAACGCAAGGAAAAGGAAAACGCAGAATAACGTAGCATGTTCGAATCCAGCATTGAGACCAATCATAGGATAAGCGACGACGGTGAACGAGAGAGCAATGATAAAGACAAATGGAATTGATATGATGGTGTTTGCCAAGACATAAGGGCCGACAGAGTAAAACCCATTTGCTCGTTCTCGTTGGAACACCAATCGTTCTTCAAGGAATCCGGGAATTCCAGCGACACTCATGAATGCCAAAAACGCGACCGAAAAGAAATGCGCCGAAAACCGGTCTTGGATATTTTCTTGTTTAAATCCAACTTGCCACCAAGTCGATCCCATCAATAAAGCTAAACACACATACATTGCTACTCGAATCCAAAACATCAGTACATTTCTCATAGCATTTTTGAAGGATCGTGCCACCAGAATTCCAGTTTGTGCAAAGAAATTACGAGCATAGCGATTTGTTGTACGTGAAGAAATCTTTCTGGTGTCTTCATCTCCTTTATGCTGTTCAATTAATGAAATAATCTCATTTTTCATTGTTGTATTTGCTTGTGATGATTCGAATGAACTGATAAAGTTTGAAATGTGCTCTTGTGCTTTAGTTTTATCAGCCATGAAATCAGAATTGACAAGACGAAGAAAATGATCGGCGGGATTGGAATATGCGGGACACACGTGACCTAATCCTTCGAAATAACTTAGAGCCGCTTCTCGGCTACCCATGTAAAGTGTACGTCCACGACCAATTAAACACAATTTGTCGAAAAGTTCGTAAGTTTCGGTTGATGGCTGATGAATACTAGCGATCACAGTGAGTTTGTGTCTTCGTGCCATACTAACAATCGCTTTCATTACATTATACGCGGCAGCTGAATCGAGACCGGTTGTTGGTTCGTCGAGGAAAATAACTTTTGGTAGTGTGATTACTTGAGAAGCGATCGATGCACGACGTTTTTCGCCGCCAGAAACACCGCGCACAAATACAGTTCCTATTTTGGAATCGGCAACTCTATCCAGACCGAATTCTTCTATGATTCCTTGAACACGTGCACGTTTATCAGCGGCTGATACTGCTGATGGAAAACTGATCAATGTAAAAAAGAAATGTTTAATATTTCTGCTAGAAAGCTATGCTAAAATTAATTTGAACCAAAGGTTTATTTATACATACCATAAATCAGCCGCAAACTGGATATTCTCGCGAACAGTCAAAACACCTAAATTGATTTTATTGTTACTGTTATGTTGATAAGAAATAAGAATAGTTATTAAGAGAACATACCCATTAAAGCATCATCTTGCATAACATAAGTCGATACATATTTAATCTCTCCTGGTCTACCATTCAAATACATTTGACCAGACACCGATTTCGGATCTTTACGACCGGCTAATAAATCCAAGAGTGTCGACTTACCGGCTCCCGAAGGACCCATAACTTTTTTTAAAATAAAAATGAATATTTTTAATGTATCACATGACAAGCTGATTACAGTCGACTCTCGATGTAACGACCATGCAGATTCTATTGAATTTATATTGTTTACAATAGGATCTGCATGGTCGTTATATCGAGAGTCGACTGTAATGCCCATAAGATGGGTTTTTCAGTAATACTCACTAGCCATAACTTCGCCGGGTTTCACGAACCCGCTTACATCTTGAATAATATGCTGTTTCTCTTTTGTCTTCGAGTTTGTAATTGTGAATGACAAGTCTTGCCAAGCGAGACTTACACTTTCGACCCCTCCCGAAGAGGATAGGGTATCTTTTTCTGAATAGTGAAAGAATTGAAAATAAATCATATGTTAAAAAATTGAAAGCTGCATTTTTTCGAAAAATAACCCATACAGCTTACCAATTTTTAACGAGATATCACTCATTATTTCGTCACCAGGTGCATACACAACTGGAGTTTCCGGATACTCTGGCGGCATCTCGTATTTCGTTTAATTATTGTAATAAGTTATTTTTTTCCTTTATGTTCTAGATTAGTATTAGAAATTTAATCGTAGCTATATCATCAATCTGAAACTTTCACTTTTGTATACTGTATTATTAGATGAGATTAAAGACTATAAAAAAGTAATTGGTATATATAATGTTTGGTGAAGGGAAAAATAAAACAACACCGAAACTTTTTTTACAAATTTTCTTAAAATGTATGCTATATATATACATATTACTAAGATCATTAATAAAACTTTTATAAAGAACACGGTTGTGGATTGTGCTTCCGATTAAAACAAATACACAGCATATGTATGTGCAAAAATGAATGTACTATAAAATTATGAATCAAATTCGATCGACTACTAATATAACATAACTCAAATTTGAAAACGAGCGACAACCATATTTTTCATAACGAATTATTGAAATAAGAAAATATGCACAATTTGGCACCCTGTTATAATTTCTTTCATATCCACTAAATGGATTCATAAAAATATTTATGTGAAGCTAAATCACTTGCGTTGCAATATAAATAATACGGCTGTGACAGGATTATTAAATGATGTAGGGTAACATTAATTTAATCTCACATACAATGCATACACAGCAAATAAACCAATACCAAAAAAGTGATAATTAATAAAATTGAGTACGTATAACGAATGAATTCAGAATCGTTATCGTAGAAATAACGATAAAGCACAACCATTTCTTTACACTTGTATCAATAACCACTAGAAAAACATATCGTATACGTATACATACACTTGCATACACATTAGCGTACTTTGCTTCAAGAATTTACAAATATTGCATAGTGTTGGTTTTGTTATAAAATTTGTAAGTGCTTCGATTAAAGAATTCGACACAAAAATTAAGTAGGCGTTAGACAAATTAATTTGCAAATTTCGTAATCAACGTTTATTTATATTACCTTGTCAAAAAAACCAGAACAATTACTATTTATCGTTAGAAACAATTCATTTCAGTGGAACCGAAAATCATAATTGACAAACAAAGAAGTCGTCATCTTTCTTTCATATTCTGGATAGACAAATTCTTATATTGTTCTACTCTTCTGAACAGATCTTGAATAGTGAAGAGTCAAAAAAACAAAATTCCGAATACTGAAGAAACTCAATTTCCCATAAAATATATCACAATCACAAGAAAAACAATAAACTGTATTATTAAGCGTAACATAGTTAAATGAGACAAATAAAAATATACTTTTCTGGAAGATATTTAGAACTTTGGAAAAAAGAATTAAAAATTAAATGAGTGTTAATTAATTTTGTTAATTAAAATACAGGGCTCATTCTTCCGAACCAAAAACCGGTTTTTTCTCATGATACTCTTGTCTTCATGCTCATTTGAAAAATTGTTCCAATCTCTGATATTAGTAATTAGTAATCACACACACGCACACATACAAAATCATTATATGTATATACGTAGAGTGCTCATTTTCAAAAAAGTATAATAAAATAGGTCGACTATCAAATGTTTTTGACATATTTTGCATAACATCTAAAGTCATCAAACGTTTGTATTTTACAAAATGTATAAACTTCTTTACAAAGAAGTAAATGCAAAATTTAATCCGTAAATATAATAGAATGGGCCCTTTCTGAGCATATTCACAAATTAAAATTTTGTGTTTACTTCTTAGTAAAGATCTTTATACATTTTATAAAACACAAACGTTTGATGACTTTAGATGTAATGCACCATACTTTTCGGCCATGACACACTTTGGTAAATTAACAAATAAATGAATCTTTCCAAATTTATGAACACGTAAGCGGAGCTGCTTGTCTAATAACGTACTTTGTATTTTTAAACTTCCAGCGATTCCCATAATGCAGTTGACAACCAGGTAAATTGTATTGTTTATATAAAAATCTCGTTTTTGTTTTATGACGAGATTAATCTCGGTAAAAGTTGAGCATTACCAAATAAAGACATTAATAGATTTACTGATTTCATGCAAGTTAGTTTACCGAACCAATTTTCAAATTTCCTAATTTAAGAGTGACCAACCCAATCGCGAGCAGTTAAGGCTGGCATGAAATTTCTGCTAGTTAAATTTGTATTAGCTTACGATTGGTTGTCACACGAAAGTAATCAGCGAAGAAGTGTCACTTTAATGATCGAATGTATCATTATCAGTAGTAGAAGTATTAGTAAAATGACAGTACGTAATATATTAACAAGGTAATTTTCGAATACATATGATCATAGTGTGAACGAATGACCATTGAAACTAGGAAAGGAAAATCTCCATTCAGAGAATTTCCTGATTAAAATCAGATATTTTCATTTATTACCTGATTATTCTACGTATTCTATTCAATGATTTTATTAAGAGTTGAATCTTTTGATATATGCTAGCTTGCATATTTGTATTTATGATCCCCAAAAATAAATTCTATATAAACATAACGATAAGAATATGTTTATACGTATAGAACTTATAGAACTATTGTGGTGTATATGGAATGTAAATTTGCAAGTTAGTATTGTGCGAAAAAAAATGTCTACGTAGAGAGTACGTACAATTACCGATTGATGTGAATTAAAAAATGGTTATGCTTCAAGTAGTAATAATATCAATAACTGTACGTGGAAAAACATGATACAATGATTTTGTTGGAATCGATTAGTTAGAGAATTTGGACAACCCAAGCTCTTCCAGGTATTTATTAGATTTTCTTAATTGTTATATAATTCGTTGCTTTATATACACATATTAAATAACGATCTCTCTTTTTTATTAGGACGCTTTCGAAGCGAGCAATTGCGATCTCATTGTTGATTGGATTAGTCGCGGTCAGTGTTGTCAACTAGACCATACTGGACATAGTCCAATACTGCACCATTGGACCACTAAACTTAGTAATTTTACAAGTCCAATATGGTCCAGTCCAGTAACTTCTGATTCTTGGACATAGTAACATGACAACGCTGGTCGCGGTGTATTGGTAATTACTGTAATTATAAACCTAATTATTAATATCTAAATTAAGGTTTAACTGAACACGTGGTACAACGAAAAAGAAAAACGTGTAATAAAGACAAGTTACATCATAACGATAACGCCTAAACGAAAAATTCGAAGAAAAAGTACAGGACGAAAACGGTTCTCTACATACTTACAAGAACAATATTGATTAAAAATGCATTTATTATCGTAGCACTGATCAGTAAATAATAAAGAAAAACAACGTAAATAGCGAATAGTAAGAGACGACATGTAAATAAATATTCACTTTGCTTTAGCATTAGTTTACAGGAATTTATAATGCGAAATTACGATCACAGTATACATGATCGATCATCACAATATGCATACGTAATTACTGTACACGTGTACACGACAATGAGTTATTTATAATCCAAATCTTTAAACATTGGGGTTTTGAGATCAAATTTGTGTATAATGAAGTACATGTACTATACTAAATAATCATTTAAAGCTAGACGTTTTCCGATTCGATGATGATAAAATGATGTAGAATTCTACCCCAACATCACTAAGCCTATTTATTGTATCACCAAAAAATTAATTTTTAGCACTACGTACAAATAATTTTTCTTATTAATACCATCATCATAGCTCAAGGACGACGTTATCTTGCTTCCTGTAGTTTTGAGAGTAAAATTTGCGAATAAAATAAAAATAAGTCTGAAAAAAAAGATGTCAAAAAGAGATACGAGAAAACGTGAAGCGAATTCTAGTTCTACCTGTGAATTTCCATTTTCCAAAAAGAAAACTTTATCGTCAAGGTTCTCGATTTATATAATTGAACGGCAGATAGGCAAGTGAGAGATAATTTTTCACCTTACGATTTTTTATGTGTTATGAAAAAGATTTATATGTTCATACGCTTATCCAAAATTACATTTTTCAGAACTTCCTCTAATAATTATAGGCACAATTATTCTTGGTTACCTCGTCAACCCAACTTCCAGAAACCCTTTTTCAAAATTCTTATTCATCGCATATCAAATTGGATCTCATGATCATGATCAGATGAAATTTACAAAATCCTCTTACGGAAAAGGATTATGGGATTTGTGCTTGATCTCTTTTTGGGTTGTAGTTTTCACTTTTACGAGGGAAGCAATCATGCAATATGTGCTCAAACCACTGGGAACTTGGGCTGAAATCAAAAAAAGTAAACTTACACGATTCATGGAGCAGGGTTACGTGGTTATTTATTATTCAATATCTTCGGCTGTTGGAGTGGTGAGTTCATGATACGAGAATTGAAACGTGGCGCGTTTCAGGTAGTTGAATTAGATGATATGGGGGTGCTAAATTGATATCACAAAGTTATGCGTGTGGTTAATATTTTTTTTTGCTTGGCTTGTATTTTGATTCAAAGTGGGAAAATCTAATGAATATTTAGGAAGAATTAAGAGATAAATAACATTGGGAAATCCAACTTTATATTCAGAATACCGATTAACTCTTTTTTTTAATTATGTAGTATGTGATGCGCCAAAGCCCTTACTGGTATTTTGAGACGAAGTACTTTTGGATTGACTATCCTCATTTTCATCTGAGTGCATTAGAAAAATATTATTATCTCATTCAATCTGGATTTTGGCTTCAACAAGTCGTGATTCTCATTTTGAATCTCGAGAAACCTCGAAAGGATTTTCTTGAACTAGTTGCCCATCATATTATTACATGTATATTGATCGGTGGGAGTTATTCATCTAATTTTACGAGAGTAGGGAACGCAGTTTTCATCACCATGGATTTTTCGGATATTTGGTTGGCGGTAAGATATTCAAGTCATTCGTATCATCCACCTGTACCATAAAAAACGAGTTATTTGATTTTAAAAACGCGCGTTTTGTTCCTATTTTCATATATGCGAAGAATCAATATTTATTACTAATCAATTACAAAAAATACCAGTTTGCCAAATGTCTTAAATACCTCAAATTCCCGACACTAATCACCGATTCGATGTTTGTTCTATTCATGATAACATGGGTATATACGCGTCATTTTCTATTCGGGTTCATCACCTATTCCACAGTAGTCGAGTCTTGCTTACCGGAGATCAATCCGTGTATTTGGGATCCGTTGAATGGGTATTGGCTGCACAAATGGACTCGATTCATTATCGCACTCGGCCTGATGTTGCTACAAGTGCTAATGATTTATTGGTTTGCGCTAATTCTGCGTATTGCTATTCGAGTTGTAAGTGGAAAGAATGCTGAGGATACGCGTAGTGAATCTGAAGAGTAAGTAACATTTGTGTTATTCCAATCTAGTCATTATTATTATTCGTATTATTATTGTTGTTATTGTTATTGTTATTATTGTTATTAATCTTTTGTTTATTTTCTGCCGTAGGGATGAGATTACGCCTAGCAATCCAACAAATACAAAAAAATCAGATTAAAATTTTGGGATAAGATTTTCAACAAAAAAAAATTCTCGGAAAAACTTTTATTGGACATTGGTTATATGAGGAGGGGGCTTGTGTCTGTGTATGTTTGTTTGATGTGGCTGGCGTAATGCTTAATAGTTTGTACAAATGACTGCTTTTTTTGGGCTTGGTTATCTGAGTTGGGAATAGGAAAAATTAAATATTCATTGTACATAGTAACTAATAAACTTTTAGCAGAAATCAAACAATATTAGAAAAACAACCAAAATAATATGCCTTATCATCCATTCATCATTAATAAAATCAATTAAATTAAGCTAATGGCGAACACCAAGTCTTATAAGGAAAGGTGGCGCAAAAAATTAATTACTAACATTAATATCAATATCAATATCAATAAAAACATGTTCTATATTTGAAAGTATTTTTTTAATCAAGAAAAGAAATCTAATTTTTGTATTATTTAATTCAAATAATTCAACTTGTAAAATATTAAAATTTTAAAATAAAAATTAAAATTATATTAAATTTTTGTTATTTATTTTATATACAAATAATAATTAAGAAAGCAATTTTAAGCTTTGAGTATATTAATTTTAATGAAACAATATTAATATAATTTTTTTAAATATAGTGGCTAACAGAATTATAAAATTATATATACATATAATTTTATTAGTAAAAATTAAAATTTTTGTCTTATATATAAGTTTTCAATTTTATTAATAAATATTTTTTATTTTTATATTAAATAAATATATTTTTTCAAAATTTTTAGATTTAATTTGAAAAAGTTATTCTAATTATAAATTATTACAAAAATTTTTATAATTAATTTTATATTTTAATTATAAAAAAATTTGTAATAACTTTGTAATTGTCAAATTAAATCTAAAAAATCAGAAAAAATATATGTTAAATATAATTTATAATTTTTGTTTTGATATAAAAATAAAAATATTTATTAATAAAATTGAAAACTTTTATATAAGACAAAAATTTTAATTTTTATTATATTTTATTAATAAAATTATATATGTGATTTTATAATTCTATTAGTTATTATATATAATAAAATATAATTAAAAGTCAATTTAAAATTTTTATAATTATTAATTTAATTATAAATAATTAATTTATATAATTATTCAATCCAATTTTTCAAAATATAATTTTATTAATAAAATATAGTAAAAATTAAAATTTTTATCTTATATAAAAGTTTTAATTTTATTAATAAAATATAATACAAATTAAAATTTTTGTCTTATATAAAAGTTTTTAATTTTATTAATAAAATTTTTTTTTATATCAAAATAAAGATTATAAGTTATAGTTTAATATATATTTTTTCTTGGATTTTCTAAATTTTTTTTTGACAAAATTGTTCTAATTGCAAAGTTATTGCAAAAATTTTTGCAATAATTTTGCAATTAAAACAACTTTATCAGAAAAAAATCCAGAAAAAATATATATTAAATTATAATTTATAATCTTTATTTTGATATAAAAATAAAAAATATTTATTAATAAAATTATATATATATATATATATGATTTTATAATTCTATTAATTACTATATATACAATTTATTAATAAAATATAATAAATTAAATTTTTGTTTATTATAAAATTTTTAATTTTTTAAATTTAATCTAACAAAGTTATTCTAATTACAAAGTTAAAGGAGTATCATTTATTATATATTAGTTTTTTATTAATAGTCTTATTTATTTATATATAATATAATTATATATAATAATATAATATAAATTAATATTGTTACCATTCTACCTTTCATCAGTTATATCACGTTATATTTTAGCGTAGTAATGTTCATTTAAACTTTTTCTTTTATTTTTATTTTTATCTTTCTATTTTTATTTTTATCCAATAGCATTAATTTACATTTTTATCCAATTATTTTATATTATTATCGCATCATTTTTGTTTG